>SEMN01001392.1:0-62473 GCA_005408345.1 Macquaria australasica
GAATAACCTGCTAGCATGCCCTGACCACATATGGCCTAAAAGGTGCAAAATACAATATGATCTGAAAGCCTGAAAAACCCAAACTTTGATACATTCAGAGGTATAGACCAAAGCAACATAAGATTTGAACTTTTAAACTCAACTGTTTATCCATTTTATCTAAATCACTTTATTTGAAGGTGAAACTAAAGGTGAGTGCACCCAAACCTCATTCAACATTGCTTAAAAAAAGAAAGAAAACACATTTCCCTCCACAGGTTGTTTTAAAATAAAAGTTTCCTTGAAAACCAGTGCAGCTCTGACTTTGGCATGTTCAATATTCATAATCTATTTACAACAGAGACACTGTTAGAAGTGGGTATGCCCTGAGGTAAAGCTGTAATGAGGCGCATATGTGATCTGTTGACTGTATGAGAACCTCTGGGATGGAGCTCTGCAATGCACAACAACTGACTCCTTTGCATCTTTTTAATGTGTCTATATGCATGTAGCGTACTGTGAGTATGGTATAGTGGATGGGAGCACATACAGTATTGTCTGTACACAAACAACACAAAAGGGCAGGTCCATCTATTGCAGATCAGAGGTTTCTGCTTGCACTAATGCTCCCAAGATAAACACAATATAGATAAGATGATCAGGTAAATGTATAGTTTATCTTATGAAGTGAGCTTAAAAGATGAGCTCACTCTATTTTTAAGGTTAGCGGTGGATGCTAGAGATGCAGGAAACACACCTTCTGCCTGCTGCATGGGCCGAGCATTAGCTGACATGCTTGCAGCTTAGAGCCCTCTGGGAAATAATTACAGAGGGAAAGGTTTGTGATATTGACTATTTTTCGCCATCATTATTTCATAATAAAATGTTTTCTAGGATAGAGTTCTTGACAACGTGATGCTTATCTGTCAATCATGCACAGAACAGTTCACACCTACGCATGGGGAAGGTATTTAAAGGCATTGTCTGTGCATTTGAAGGAGGTGAAGGAGGTGAGGAAGATTTAAAACCCTGAACTTTCCCACTCCTTGTTTCCCCAACCAGGCAACAGCCATCAGCAAGCACAGCTGACTGACAACTGGGAGTAAAAACCTCCAGCTCTAATAGTGACCTCAGTTGGTCAGATGCCAGAGCCTGAACATTTACACAGAGAGTAAATAGCAGAGGAAAGCAGTCAGCATTGGTGAGACTGAAGAAGCTCTTACATTTTTGTGTTCCACCAGCACAGGGATCACTTTTGCTCAATCCAACAAAATGTTAAGTGATAACATCAACCTACAGTAGCTTGAACAGAGGGTCAGTAGGTTATCATGTGATACAGTCATTAGTGATAGTTTTGATACAAGGAGGGGAGTCCTGGATGCTTTTAGGCTTTACCTACCTAACCAAAAACTTCAATATTGGACCCAGATTATGCTCAGTGACAAAGTCTTTTTATGTACAATGCCAATGTTTTTGAAATTCTTGCTTTCTACCATATCTGAACATGGCAATACAGTATGGTTAGTGTTATGTAAAGATGGTCATGGTTAGTAAAAAAGACAAACAGTAAATGCAGGTCATTAATGGGACACAAACTCAGGCCGCCTTCATGGAAGTAAGACTCACTACACGCCCAACCTCCACACTCACTTACTTTCCACATCGCTACATAGAGGGAATACTTCCTTCATTGGCACTGAACGGTGGCATTGGAAAATTATGAGACCTCATGGTGATGGCCTCATGGTACGGAATCACCCAATATGGACGGATTTCAATTCAATTCAATTCAATTCAGTTTTATTTATATAGCGCCATATCATAACAAAGTTATCTCAGGGCACTTTTTCGAATAGAGCAGGTCTAGACCGACTCTTTATATTTACAGAGACCCAACAGTTCCCACCACGAGCAGCACTATGCGACAGTGGCAAGGAAAAACTCCCTTTTAACAGGTAGAAACCTTGAGCAGAACCAGGCTCAAGGTGGGTGGTCATCTGCCTCGACCGGTTGGGTTGAAGGGGGAGGGGGGGAGCGAGCAGGAGGAAAAAGAACATACAGCAGCACAATACAGTTCCACATAGGGATGTAAGGCAATAGATATGGTAATGGCATTGATGTTAACACCAACAGAAACAACACTAAGAGCAACACTATAATAGCAATACTAATAACAAGAGCAACAACAGCAATAGCAGCAGCGGGTGCAGAGCAGGAGCACGGGGCAGCAGGCGGCAGCAACCACAGACCCAGACTCCACAGCTCCAGAGGCAGAAACACCTGCAGAAAGCAACAGAAGGGGAGAGAGAGAGAGAGAGAGAGAGAGGAGAGAAAGCACACAACTACGGGAAGAAGTTGAATTAATAACAAGCATTGATGGGATATGAGGGCGTACAGATGGAGAGGAAGAGGAAGAGAAAGGAGCTCAGTGCATCATAGGAAGTCCCCTGGCAGTCTAGGCCTATAGCAGCATAACTAAGGGGGGGCTCAGGGGTCACCTGAGTCAGCCCTACTATAAGCTTTATCAAAGAGGAAAGTCTTAAGCCTACTTTTAAATGTGAGGAGGTTGTCCGCCTCCCGTACACAAACTGGGATCTGGTTCCACAGGAGAAGAGCTTGATAGCTGAAGGCTCTGGCTCCCATTCTACTTTTAGATACTCTAGGAACCACAAGGAACCCTGCATTCTGGGAGCGCAGTGCTCTAGTGGGGAAATAGGGTACTATGAGCTCTTTAAGATATGATGGTGCCTGACCATTTAGGGCTTTGAAGGTGAGGAGAAGGATTTTAAATTCTATCCTGGATTTTACAGGGAGCCAGCGTAGAGAAGCTAATATTGGAGAAATATGATCTCTTTTCTGGTTCTTGTCAGTAGCGTGCATAGCATTTGAATCAGCTGGAGAGAGTCTTGAAAGAGTTTTATTGTGGGACACAGCCTGATAATAGAGAGTTGCAATAGTCCAACTAGACGTAACAAATGCATGGACGTAGTTTTCTGCATCTTTTGAGATAGGATGTGTCCTGATTTTTGCAATGTTACGTAAATGAAAAAGGCAGTTCTTGGGATTTGTTTTGTTTGGGGAGTTAAAAGGACATATCTGATCAAAGAATAACTCCAAGATTCTCGCTACATTTAGCTGGAGGCCAGGAACAGTACCATCTAAGAAACTATATGCTAGAATAATATGTTTGAAGGTGTTAGGGACCCAAGTACAATAGCTTCGGTTTTGTCCCGGAGTTTAACATCAGAAAATTGCAGGAATGGAACTTTGTCTTAAGGCATGCAGAAGTTTAGCTAATTGATTGGTTTCATCTGGCTGACCGATAAATAGAAATTGGGTATCATCTGCAACAATGAAAATTTAAGGTGCTTTCTAATAATATTGCCTAAAGGAAGCATATACAAGGTAAATAGAATTGGTCCAAGCACAGAACCTTGTGGAACTCCGTGACTAACTTTGGCGTGCATAGAGGATTCATCATTAGCGTGTACAAACTGATAACGATCTGATAAATAGGATTTAAACCAGCTTAGTGCAGTACCTTTAATGCCAATAAAATGTTCTAGTCTCTGTAATAGAATGTGATGGTCAGTGGTATCGAATGCAGCACTAAGATCTAGTAAGACAAGTACAGAGACAAGTCCTTTGTCGGATGCAATTAGAAGGTGATTTGTAACTTTTCACCAGGTGCTGTGGCTCTCTGCTGCCAGAATTACCTCTCTAAATCTGACTGAAAATCCTCAAACAGCTTGTTGTTGTGTAGAAAGTCCACAACTGATTGTGAGCTACTTTCTCAGGACCTTAGAGAAAAGGAGGGTTAGTATAGGTCTATAATTTGACAAAATCCCTGGATCAAAGTGGGCTTTTTTTTTAAGGGGAAAGAGGCTTACAGCTACTTTAAAGGACTGGCTTTACCAGCCTTTAAATAAGAGACGAATTGATCATATCTAGTACATACAACTAAGGGATAAAATTCTTAAGCAGCCTAGTTGGGACGGGGTCTAAGAGACACGCTGATGGCTTAGATGAGGAAATCATGGAAGTTAGTTGATTACGGTTGATGGGAGAAAAGCAGTCTAAATGTACAGGTTTTACAGTTGTTTCTAAGGTTCCTGTGTTTGAAGATAAGTCAGCACCAACTGAGGGCAGGAGGTGCTGAATTTTGTCTCTAATAGTTAGAATTTTATCATTAAAGAAGCTCATAAAGTCATTACTACTGAGGTCTATAGGAATACATGGCTCAACAGAGCTGTGACTCTCTGTCAGCCTGGCTACAGTGCTGAACAGAAACCTGGGGTTGTTCTTATTTTCCTCTATTAATGATGAGTAGTAAGCTGCTCTGGCATTACGGAGGGCCTTCCTATAAATTTTAAGACTATCTTGCCAGGCTAAACGTGATATTGATTATTTCCTCTCACCTGGACCTGACCTCAACCCCATCCAACACCTTTGGGATGAAATGGAACGCTGACTGTGAGCCAGACCTTATCACCCAACATCAGTGCTGGACCTCACTAATGCTCTTGTGTCTGAATCCCCCCTGCAGCCAGGTTGAACATCTGGTGGAAAGCCTGAAACCAGAAGAGACGAGGCTATCATATGGGTGTAATTTTGTCTTCACATACCTTTGGCCTTGTATCTCACAACCTGGGAAAATAACACCAAAACCATCTGCATGGCCATATAGCACTAGGGGTAAGTGAGAAAATAAGTTATTTTTGTAATTTTCGGTGAACTGACCCTTTAAGGGCTGTACTGTACTGTACCTAAACTAGCAAACCAAATGGCAACAATCTTAAATGAAAAGAAGAAATAAATAATATAGTCATATTTAAAGAGCACTACAGTGCACAACACAGGATTGTTAGGAACAGGCAGGTATGTAATGTGTTGCTACAAGCTTTCAGCTATTCCCTTTTAAGATTTGTTTGCTGCACACAACACTGACACTATTCTAGTCATTTTGACTGAGAATGTACAATACACTGACAAAGAGATGTCCTGCTATTAATTCATCAACTGCTGTTGATGCTGAAAATCCCATTAGTTTCCCAAATGCAAATGTCAACTCAATTTCTTAGACCGTAAATTCTCATAATAAAAATAAATGTCTTTGTAATTCATAAATGCTAACACTTTTAAGGCAAAATCTTTGCATGGCTGCATTATTTCAAATGAAAAACATTTGCACATTAAACAAATGTCAAAACATATCCCTTTTCATTTGGATGCATTTAATTAAATTGTTTCCCTAGATTTGCTTGCTTTTATCCGTCATTTTGCAAGTTGATTTGAATTTTAACTCAGCATTGCAGCATGTCTAGCCACTCAGTGAAAAAGAGGGCTTCAGCTCATTTTAATACACAGGTCAAGGGCTTTTTAATTCCAACTTTATAAATAAATAATGAGCCCTGCTGTGATATCAAATCTGTCACTCTGCCATAGTGGGGCAAACACATTACATACTGGTCGTGAATAATGGCCCACACACAAGTTTTCACCAAAAGGCAATTATTTTTAGGGGAAAAAAGTATAAAGAGTAATGGTGTGAACTTCAATCACTTTCATCATACTTTAGAATAAGCATAATTAAACATACACAGAGTCTGGTAGAGAGTGGATTACAGAAGAGTGTCAAATCTTAACTGGTAACAGTTATAATTGTCATTATTCTTTCTGTTTTGTGCTTTTTAGAAAAATAAAAACGTCCCCACAGCTCTGATGGAGATCAGGACTCAACCTGAAGACGTAACAAATCATTTGACTGTAGCCTACAAACTTGGAATCTGTGTGACAGCTTACCTGTCTGAAGTGTAGAAAAGTACAGAATGTCATTTGACGTTAGATCCTGACCAATCCTGTCTCTGTGTCGAGGATAATAATAATCATAAATAATCAATTAATTAAAAAGTTGTGCCATGTGTGTAAATGTGCACAGCAACTCTCTCACGTTGGAGACATGATCTCCTGATCCTGCTGCTGTGTTATGGCTACAGGTATTTATTAAACTCAGAGGAAAGAATCCTACAGATTGTAAGCAACAAACAAAACTTCAGTGGCCTATTAATGTTTTGGATGCAATGCAATAAATTCTACCTTAAAGTTATAATGTTCCGTTTTTGTTTAAACTGTTTTATTGAGGTGTTGATTCAACTTTTTGGTCATTTTGGAGGCTGTTGTTTATGCTGCTGTTGAATTGTATTGCGGTGTTTTTAATATTTTGTCTAACCTCACTGATATAACTGGCGACCGAGTGTAGTTAGTGACGTACCTCAACTAGACCTAGGGTCTACCGCCACGCTAGCGGCTATGTGAGCTTAGGTACAGTGGTGCTTTGAGCTAAATGCTAATGTCAGAATGCTAACACTCTCACAATGACAATGTTAACATAACAACATGCAGATGTTTAGCAGGCAATCTTTACCATGGTCACCATCTTAGTTTAGCATGTTAGCATGCTGACATTTGCCAATCAGCACTAAACACAAAGTGCAGCTGATGGGAATGTCATTAATTTTACAGGTATTTGGTCATAAACCAAGAATTTGGCCTGATGATGGCGCTAGATGAAAAATTAATGGATCATCAAAGTTACTGCAATTCACCCTTTGGGGACCATGAATATAGGCACAATATTTCATGTAATTGTTAAGATATTTCAGTCTAGACCAAAGTAGTGGACAGAGACTGACATTGCCATCTCCAGAGCCATGCCGCTAGTGTGGCTAAAAACTATGGCTGACAGGACTCAAATGGCACCGGACAGCCTTTTTGGGCCCTAAGCGAGATTTTGCAAGGTTACTTTTACTCTGTAAATATAAAGAGTCGGTCTAGACTTGCTCTATTCGAAAAAGTGCCCTGAGATAACTGTTATGATATGGCGCTATATAAATAAAACTGAATTGAATTGAATTGAAGTTACTAGAGCTGCTAAGCTGCCTGGGTTAAGCATATGAGTGTCCCATTAGAGCCAGGCATATTCTGGTTAAATAAATGTTTCAATGTTATGTCCCCTAACAAAAATTTGTTGTCATTCTGCATCCAATATTCAGTCCAGCATTCACCTTAAATGTGACTATTATGTGGGCCCTTGGCAAGATGTTGGTCAGTGCAACAGTTTTCATAAAAATAATTCAGCCCTGAAAATGACAATCGGCTCTCAGTGCACAGCAAAGCAAAGCAAAGCAGCCCTTGATCAGACATCCCCTAAATTTGTATTCCAATTTTACATTCATGCAGATTCATGGTTGCGTGAAAATGGTCAGCTATTTTTTTCTTCTTGTCTTTCTTTGATTATTTCCTCTCACACAGGCACAGAACATATGCACATGTCAGCCATCAGCTAATGTCTTTGCTGTGTGTTCAAGTGTAACCCTTAACAGAAGGCGGGAGTATTTGATCAGTAGGCCACTGTCAGCGATAGTTCTTTGAGGTGGGCTTGATGTGTCAGGACCCTTAGGGAGACTCCACCTGACTGACAGGACAGTCTGTGAGAGATCAGGCATTTCTGTCTCTGTTCAGTGTTGGTGGATAGTGAGCTTGAGCTGTTTTCTCTTCATTATATCTCAGGTGTCTGTATCCCACATGGCAAACAACCCTTACATGCACATAATACGCTGTGTATTATCTTCCCACTCTTTGACTTATTGATTGGTTGAAGAAATGCAAAGAACATCCTTGAGAAGTTTTATTCACCTTGGTTCTCTCTGACAATGATTATACTCCTGATGCACTGTCACATCAGAGTGAAAGAAACAGAGTTGAGAAATTAACATTAGAATTCAATTAAAATGTGGGTTTTTTGACTTATCGTTGGGATTTTTTGCATTTGCAGGTGGCATTTCTGTATTATCCTGCTTTGAATTAATATTAACACATACTTACAAACAGAGGATGGACAATATAACAACCTACAATATAATGCAATCCAACACAACACAAGCACAAATGACCAGAGTTAAATCAGAACTATGCATCTGTTGATATACTCACGCCAACCTCCTCCTTATGTGTTTTGGTATTGTTGATTTGATGTTGATTTAACATGATTAATCAGTGCTGCTCAGATTCTTTGAGAGCTCCCCCAAAGCTTTTTCAGCCAAATCTAACTCTAGAACAATTAGCTATAAATAGTCAATTCCTTGACTGAACTACAAATGGTGGTCAACAGACCTTTCTATAAGGGTGGACACCACAATGGTAAGTAAAGGGACTTACTGAAGAATGATATGACTTATTATATTTGGTGTTTTATGTGTTTATGTTTTATGGTTGCCATTCAGCAACATTAATAAACCACATAAACGAGAAGAAGCACAGATGGGGAAATTAGAGCCTGTGACTGTACCCTACAGCTCTAACTTGCTTGACCACAGTGAGAAAGAGCTTGTACCCATAAACAGATTGTTCTTTTGATGAAAGTAAATAGCCTCACAGAGCCACACTGTGCAACAAAATAGGTTATTTTTCATTGTCTTCCCAAGACAACCCAATATCATTGTTACAAAAATGACAGCCCAGTATCCCTAGGAATAACATTCATCTACGTCTAATGCCAGTGTTCAGTACCAGTGCACGAAGTAGTTTGTCCTCTATGTAGATGTCAGGAGTGTCACACATGTCAGTGCCAAATGTCATCCTGGGGCAGATAAAATATAAAATGGAGTGGACTTCATTTAAAAGATCAATAAATACTGAATTAAAACTTAAAAGCAAATAACGTTGCTGACTCCAGCTCAAAGTGTACACAGGTTCTTTTAAAATCGAGGGAAGAGCAGCAATGGGTTTTCCAAAGAACACAGTAGCTTTAGGTAGATTGAGCAACACCTTTTAATTAACAATACCTTAAAATATAAAATCAAATAAAATGACCACTATTACTCAAGGTTAAAAAGAAAATAATACGGGCCTACATTTAACATGTAGTTAAAATAGATAAAAGTCAAATAAAAAAGGTCTATCAACAAGCAAAGGAAATATAAAAGTCCTCACACTCTGCTGAAGGTGCCCTCCCAACCACCTGAAGACACCGGGGAAAAAAGGAAACAAGGTCCAGTAGGGTTAGGGTTAGGTTTACAAATACTCCACAAACACCACCAGACTCTCCCTCACAAACCAGAGTACTAAAGTCCTGAAGGGATAGTCACTTGGCCGACATGGTGTGGCAGCACTGCTGGGCCCTTTCCTCTCCCTCTTGTCTCCATGTATCTGCCACGGTACGCCCATAGGAACGCTGAGGGAGATACACCTGCCATCAATGATCACATGAACACCTGGTCCTCACCTGAACCACAGACGGGCGTAGCGCTGCTCACCAGTTTCGCCGTTCTCCTCTTCAGGTCTCATGCCGCTGTCCTCCTCCTGCTCCTCTCCTGCTACCACTGTTGGTTTAAGGGGTCCCAGTACATGCCTGCTTGGAATTACATGCAATCATAGTCTATTTAGTGAGTAAAACACACAATAAATAAATCATAAAAACATGCAGTAAAGCATCATAGCAAATAAATTAGTAAAATCACATTCTGAATGGAACCTGCTATATCTTAGTCCTCCACAGCACACATAAAATACATCTGCCTTATCTCTCCCAAGTGACAGAGAGGCGCAATGTAAGCATGGATAATGAGACCATGGGGCCCCTGGGCTCAGACATGTAAAATGCCCCCAACCCCTCCTACATAGGAGCAAGACTCCCAGACTGAAAGAGAAACTGTGTCTCTTTGCAATAGTTTCATGTCTTTGCTGTCATTTTGTGTGGGTTTGTTTTTGTTTTTTTTGTGGTTCTTTTGGGTCTATATGTAGTAATTTCTGTCTCTTTGTGGTCATTTTGAATCTCTTGTGGTTGTTTCTAACTTTAATAGTCGTCTTGTGTCTCTTTGTGGTTGTTTTGTGTGTTTTTGTAGTCATTTTGTGTCTCTTTGTGGTAATTCTGCATCAATTTGTGGTCGTTTTGTAATGTTAACAGTCACTTCGAACAGAGGCACTGGCAAAGGGGCCCCCTGACACCTTGGACCCCTGGGCCTGTGCCCAGTAGGGTGGATGTAGCAAGTCTGAATTTCATGCAGGAGACAACAGTTTGCATTCCATTACAGACATGCAGGATCTTTCCCTAACCTTAACTAAGTGTTTCAGTTACCTAACCCTAACTATACTTAAGCATAATCACAATCTTTCCCAAACCTTAACCATACTACAGTTGCCATGCATGTGAAAAATGTTGTCAGTTAACCTAATCTGGGGTTTAACAGAAACATCCAAGTTGTTGTCTGGCAATAGGGTTAAAAATGATTCACATGACCTTTTCTTTTTCTTTTCCATGATGTGCCACCTGTATCGTTAGGGTTTAGTTAACTTCAGTAAACTTAAAATACATGTATAGGTAAGGAATTGATTGTGGTCATGATTCAAAGAAACCAGTGTTGACTGTTAGTAGGAAACAGGATGCAAACTGCCGTCTCATTGTCAAAATCAGGCACTTTGCACACCCAACCATTTACCCTGAGCTCATCCCTAAAAAGGTTCCTCACGCTACTCTCACCTTTGCCTTTCAGAGAGAACAGCCATTATTTGCACGGCCACTGTTCAGTTCCATATCTACAAAACTCCACTAAGAATCTACTGAGTACTGCAGATACACATTGGTCCAATCACACAACTATGGGGGATGATTAGATGATGATCTTGATGTCACTTTTTAAATCAAATGAAGCAAGATTTTGGTGAATAGTTTGGGAGAAATGTGAGATTTCCAGAACCCTCCATGAATTCTACATTGAATATCTAAAACAAAGACCAATGACAGCCTCCATGATGGTCTTCATAAATAAAGACTTCATGTTGATGTCACAGTGAAGGAGAGAACTGTCAATCATCTGTTGTACAGCGTAAATGAAGTGACATCTGTCGACCTGCCTTGTTACAATAACAGAAGTGAAGTTCTATGCTCTTGTCACATTAACTGTTGTGATATTATCTACCAGTGTCAGATAATTTCTCTCTCTGACATAATCTTTATAGTTTTCATTATTATGATATTAAATTACAACATTGCAGCGTATGAGTCTCTACATAGCCACAAGGCTCAGTGAAATGATGCTGTATCCACTGTGTGTCGCTGCACTCCTCCTAGGGTCCAAACCAATCAGATCTGCCAACCTCTAATTAACACAGATTTTCTTTCCCCCCTCTGATTCTAACAAAGCAGCATGTGCAGTTCTTGTGCCCTCATGCAGAACAAACCAGCAATACACAACTTAATCAGTGAGAAAAATGGGCTAATATTACCGTACCTGTAGTGTGCTGCACAGAGCTGTGAGGTGGCCCCATCTGATTACTGTGCGCCCCAGTAGCTAATTTGGGATGGTTGGTTGAGGCAGGATCAAAACAGCCCAGAGCAGAGAAGCGACACCGAGGTAGCTGCGATCAAAGTGATCAGTGGTGTGGATCAAAACGTTTAATCCAACGATGCTTTTTTGATAAACTGTGCAAAAATTGTTTGTTCCTCCAGTCATCCTACACTAGTTTGGCACCTGCTCCTTCACACCTGGTAACTCCACTAAGCTAAAAACCAATGCGAGAAAAACAAATCTGACATGAAATATGCTGTCAGTTGTTAATTAAAAATTTAATATGATTCACAGTTCTTTTTTCTTTATTTCCATCATTTACTAAGCAGTCTTCTTTCTCGGCACCATGGCAACAAGATTATGTCTTAAACTCGAGCAGTGACTTTCAAGGACATGGCAGCTTTCTGTTTGGCAAGCCCCGGGATGTACCCTTGGATTGAATGAAAGCAACTCCAAACCATTGTTAGAGCCAAGATGCCGTGAATCAGCAGATGTCGAAAAGAAATTTATTTCATATTATTCTGAACTCAGAGTAAGGTTGAGAATGAACATCTAGACTCATGGTTTCTCACACTTTCACAAGGATTCAGTGTAGAGTCAGGTTCTTTGCAGCTACAGTCATTTGCTTTGCTGTACTGGTAAATACAAAAGGTAGGTGGGCAAGCTGCGACCTTCTTATCATAAAGCAAGCAATTTCTAACGTACAAATATCTTTTTATACACACCACAGTAAACTGTTTAGAAAAAGACATAACACTCTTTGAGGCTTTGATTGATGTGTAATTAGATAGAGGGCTCTTTGTCTTCACTGATGGAAAGCCATTGTTTTGTCCACCAATACATCATGGTGTTCAAGCCTACTATGAATCATTGGTGACTCAGTTTAAGTGGGTTTACCCTCGGCAGGATTCTTTATTTTGAAGGAGTGAGGGCACAGTACCTCATCTTAATAATTAACGCCCCTATGCATGGTTCTAGATTGATGAAATTCGCTACCTTTGTGGATTTGCTGAGCTCAAAGGCTAACAAATCTCTTTTTAAATATTTCTTTTCTCCCTGCTTGTTTTTATTAGCAACCATTCAGGTAGCAGGTTTTGCTAGTTGAAATGCAATATGTTTCCAGTGGCAGATTATATCATCTGTATTTCATACCTACCTTCACCCAAGACCTAAATGAAACTTGGCTAGTAGTAGTAGGAAGGTAATATTCTCGCTGCAAGCCAGTGTCTTTATGTAGCTACAGATCATTTGTTATTGAAAGACGCACCAGTCATTAAGACCACTCTACAACCATGAGTGGACTGTGTGTTTTTGCAGTTTAACAAGACTTTGCGACACACGCAGTTGAGAGGTCATTAAGCTCTTTGAAATTTGAGATTACAGAGTTGAACTTGTTAAAGTAAATGTTCCTTATTACATCAAATGTTTTACATTGTAGGAGGAAGTGCATCTCTGTCCCAGCCTCACCTGTCGAAAAGTGACCGCATATTCTGTTTTCTTTTGGTCGCCATTATTTTTTGTGTCTTGCTTTTTTGATTGCCAATTTGTGGTCACTGAGTCTGTACTTAGGATAGGATCTGTCTCTGCTTTCTATCTCTGACCACAGACAGATATTCCCTGTCTCCCTCTATCTATATCTCAATTCAATTCAATTCAAAATTCAATTCTGAAAGACTTTATTGGCATGAAAGTTTCAAAAACAATGTTTTATATATACAGTATATCTATGCATGTGTGTGTGTGTGTGTGTGCTGATTAATGGTTTATGTTTAGGGAGGATGAAGGGATGCAGTAGCCACATATGAAGGGGGTACAGTAGCCATGACATACCTGATCTCCACACACACCTGCTCCTCATTTACTCATTAGTCTTAGTGCTCTAATTACATAGCTAGCTATATATACAGTGCTAGTATAACCTCTCCTGCCATTATGGAGTCCAGCTCCCCTGACTGCTGTAACCCTGCTGATTGGCTTTTGGAAGATTCGTCTTCCTGACAGTTTCTGTCAGTATAATCTATTCTTCTTTTCCAGCAGAGGTATAACACAATTAGTTCCCCGGCTGTTAAATGTGTTAAATGGCCTAAAGCTTGTCATGGAGCTCCAAATGGTTTGCTATAAATGCCATGTTAATGTTACAGACTATTAACAGTCTAATAAAAGACTGCAGTTAAACATAATTTTATGAATCAGTGCCACATTAGATATATTACAAAATCCTATTTTACATCCCTGACACTTTTTTCCCATATCAAAATGATTACACAGCATAAGTGAACACAGTGTCATATTGACTTAAGCAATTATCTATTATGTAGAAGAAACATGAAGCTGTTTCTGTTAATTAATTGCACATAACGAGGAGACTAAAATGAACAATTATAACTCACTAACCAAGCATCAGTTTCTAATTTAACAGGCTTTAAATAAGAAGCAGCACCAACTCATATTGATCTCATTCCCTTTAACTCTCTCTGCCAGTCGTACTGTCTCCCCTACACACATATTATCACTTGAAGGAAGCCTGCTGGGAGCTCCTCCATGGAGGTTATAATAGGCAGTGGGTGGGGGCTAGCAGCGGGCTTTGAGTCGGATGACGTGGGAGGGCTACATGCGTCAGAAAATAGATGAGGGAGTGAGTAAGTGAGTGAGTGATGGAGGGAGGGAGAGGTAGTCGGATCCTCACTATCTAACAGCACCAGTTCGACAATGTTCTCCTGCGAGTTTCCTCTGATCAGACAGGGATGGGTGACAGGCTCAGTGTGAGGCAGAGCCACGAGCTGAGGAAGCTCAGCACTAAAACTCACTGCTAAACAAAGAAGTATGGGTGTACTCTCTTCAAGCTACTGTTCTCTGCAAATAGCCTAGTGCACACACTCTTACTTAGGCAAAGGATGAGTCAGCAAGTCATATTGTGAAGGATTATTGGAGGAGTGAATGCCTGTATACATCAAATAATGGGCTTTTGAGCCATTTCTGCATTTGTTCACATTTAACTCACTAACACAACACCTCTTCTATAACCTTTTGGTAAGGCATCATAGTTAAGGCCCCTTTACGCTGTGCGATTTTGTAACAAGTAATGAGTAATAAATTACATTTATTGAGTAACGAGCCCAACACTGCAAACAAACCAATCAGAATTCAACATGAAAAACAAAAACAAAACGTGCACGCACACGAACCAAAATGTTGGCGGTGAAATGCAAAAAAAAAAGTTTGTGGGAAACCTTACAGTGCTGCATTTAACATAAGAGATGGATGACGCAAGCTGATGAAGTGTCTCTGCTCTCATATGTTTTTCCATTTACATTATGGCGCTGCAATTTACCACACATTCATCGCACATATATGAGGCATCTGCCTGTTGCTGCTGTTGCTCCTTTCTGGGAAATGTTATCAACCCCTGTGCAGCATATCCACCACCACATGATTCAACAAGAGTTCCTTTCTGACAGCAGTAAGGATCTTTAAGCACTAACACCACTGCTATCACACATATGTATGCATGTCATGTTCATGTCTGGGTAATGTACGAATGTGTAAAATGTCATTATGTGCTGGATATCTTGAAAGAAAAATGGTTGTTTTAGTCAGTTGTCTCACATTTAGTTTTAAGGGCTCTACCCACCCATAGCCTCCCCACACAGGTGATTTCACTTATGTGGCCTGATCTTCTCAGAAGTGTGTGGGCGTGTACTTGATTGTACTTGACTGTTAAGGCAGGTAAACTTACACGGTTATCATTTTTATTGGTCCACAGAGTTGTGTGATATAGAGGTATAATCAGGGTCTTTAAAACTCCACGGACCACCTTTTAACATCAGCTGCCACCTCCTCCAAGAAAGGTTAAGTTTTTAAGGGTTAAAGTTTTCATCGACATTTACTCCTACAAATTTAATCTGGAATTCACTAAATTTAGTTCATAACTTACTTAGACAAGTCTGAAAAATGCTTTATTTGTTTTTTCATATGCCATACAATTTTAGTGTAATTGGTTGCCAATTTCCTTTATGTGCAGCCTATTTGAATTGAGCTGCTTTTGAAACACAGTGCAATTGCAATCAAATTTAGACGATGAGCAGCCCTACATTTTTTGAGACTTACTTGTAACTTGTAAACAATTACCCTCCTCTGAAAAACAGGGTGAATATCAGTATTTACCAAATTATAAATCCTGTGGAAAATGTGTATAATATCAAATTGTACAGGCAATTACACTGCAGCATATTTCCTTATTACTTCCGCTAGAATATGACAGTAAAAGAGACCTATTACATTATGCAAATAATCGATGTAAAACATAGTAAGAATCATTCTGTAAGATAGTTATTTGTGCTCCTGAAGTGAAAAGTTCACACATCAACAGTATATTACGTAATCATATTCTCTCATTCTCTTTTAAACTCAGCACGTTCCTGTTTCTCAGTGTTACCCATCACAGATTTATTTAGGTTGTACTGTACTCTCACTCGCCAGTATCCCCATGCAGACTCAGTGAAAATTGGCCCGCTCTGCAGCACCACACCAGGGACTTGTGATTGTAATTTAATTTTAGCCACTGAGGGCCATTGCCTCAGTTAATCCCAGTGTACAGAAAGATCATTAGTGTTTGGAAGAAAGACAGGGGGAGGATGATTAAAAGCCAGAGCTGTAATTGTGAGGAGAGGGGGAAACAGAGGGGGAAGACTGCTAATGAGACATGCTGAAAACAGGAGCACTGGCTGATGTAACTTCATATGGAATCCACACTTTGGGGGTTTAGGGTTTTAGGTAGCTGGTTGCGAAGGAGACGAGATTGTGCAGATACCGGCATTAGAGTGTCCTCAAGTTCACACTGTTCGCAGTACAAAACATTTAACAATGGAACAACCTGCATTCCAATTTAAATTATTTCAGACTGTGTTGAACTTAAGATCCTAATGGTGAGGCAGCAGGATGTACAACCATGTCTGTGGATGTAGGTTAATTAGGATCAGTGACCATATGAACCACATAAACCATATGAAAAAGTTAATTTTGTTTTTGTTGTTTTGATAACTAAGCCCGTTTTTATAAACCTGCTAAAAGCGAAATTTAAAGATAAAAATAAAGATTCTTCACTCCTACTTGCAAATTTATCAATAAAAGCTATTAATTGTATTTCTTTTGGCTTAAAAAAAATATGCCTACATTTAAAGGATAAGGCTGGCATTATTCTACTTTTTTCCTAATTGTTGACAAAATCCATGAAAAGACCAAAACCAACAATGTGTTAGTTCATCTCTCAATACATTCTGACTTTCTGTGGCACTTAGCCCCAAGCCCGTTGGTCCTGCTCAAGCTGTAAATCTCAAACATCTCACAAATATATAGTTTCATTTGTTTTTTTATCAGACATCACTCAAACCGGAGGAAACAGCACATTTGTTGGGGACTATTTTCAGCTGTGGATCAAAGTATTTGGGGTGTTAGTGGGATTGAGTCAAAATACAATGTGTGTGTTTAATAATGAAGGAACATGTCATCCAGTACAATGGTGTGGCTCATTGATGTGTTTTTAATAATTTAGGGAGAGTAGGTCTACTTGTTAGTAAGATCAATTCATTGTTGTTTTGATCCTTTTAACAGATTATTTTGACGGTAAATACAATACAGAATATCACCAGAGTTACCCTTTCAGTTCACACTGCTGAATTACAAGCCAAACAACTAATTCACAGGACCCCTGAAGGTACGTTGAGTTAGTTAACAGCTGTATGTTAGGTGATATATAGCTGTGGTACACAGAAAAGCAAGCACATGCCTTGTAAAACATGAAGAATATGTATCATTAACAATATGGAGTTGTATAGCATACCAGCTGCAGCTGCTACCGTCTTGTGAGATGCTATCTCCTGACCATGTCCTCACACCTAAAAAACAAAAAATGGTCCTTGTACTGTCAGGACTGTGTGCTTTGGTGCTCTCCAAGGTGCTGATCTTGCAGCTGTGTGCTATAGGGTCTCTCTCTCTCTCTCTCTCTCTCTCTCTCTCTCTCTCCCTCCCTCCCAGTGTGATGGTTATTGCCAGCATAACCCCCTGCTTGTGTTTTCCGGTTCACTGAGTCTTGAATTTGCTTTTCGTGTCTGCCTCTGCCACAGACCAGTCATCCTTGTTCTGTTTGTTGTTTTCAGTGCCGTAGATTGACGGACGCCAAGTTAGAGTAGTTAGATAGCCGTTAGCTGTAGTGTGTTTTCATTTTGCAAATTTCCTCAAGTCCTTAAGCTTGTCTTTAGTCTCTTGCCTTAAACTGCACTCCTCGCTGCATTCTTAACATGACTGCTCTAAAAATTACCTCTACACTTAATGTATGGGTAAAGGTAGGTGACTAAAGCTATTTACCTAAGAATATTAATTGTATTTCTGGTATTAAAAACCAAACATCTATTTTTATTTGGGACACAGTGCCAACTTCAGTCTCTACCATGAGAGTCAAATGGGCTACAAACCCATCCACCACCCTTACCTTACCTTATGGATTAGTCTGAATTACTTCGATTAATAACTGATGTAGCTTAAAGTTGCACCAGTCACTGCCACAGGAACTTGTTTAGATGATGAGGACAACAAGCAGCAGCATTTTCTGAGTCTAAATATTGCAACAATAGAGAAGGGATCTGCATGATTTGTCATCTGCACTTCTCAGTGTTGTTTATTATCTTCTGATGCATTTGACCAAATACATTTTCTCTGGAACCAACAACCAATTTTGTCATGAGGACTTGCTGGTCCTTGGCCTTGATCCTCTTCAGCAGACATTTCTATGTCATTGTTATTCTGTTCATGAATTACTTTGCATTACTCATCACCCATTTACAGTATTTCAGTATGAACGGACAAAATACAGGAAACACTTTTCAGTACAAATGGAGTTGAATCAACATTTCCCTGACATGGTGTGAGCAAAAAAAGAATACATTAGACTTTCACATTTAGCTGTCAGATTGGTTTGCAGTGGATGTAACTATAGTATATACTGTATGTTTAACAAAAAGAGTATAATGACCCCTTAATATAATTTATAATATGAATAATGGAATGATATGGAAATATCATCTTACTGAATTTCCATACTTAAGTCATATATTGACAACTGAGCAAACTCCATCCGCAGAGAAAGGCCGTGAGATGCGAAAAAGCTTGTAAGTGTACCTTGAGTTAAGATTATTTTGTCAAAAAATAGGGAAACTATTTCAATCATAATCATTTATTTATTTTTATGTGTTTGAAGCCCCGAAGTTTAACTTATGACAAGTTAGTAATTGTTTGGGGGCTTTGACAGTCAACAGACCAAATATATTTTGCTGTTAAATCTTAAAAGGAAGAGTTGGAACTTCTAGGAAATACGCTTATTTGCTTTCTTCCGGAGAGTTAGATGAGAAGATGGCAAGGCACAGATGTGTCAGTCTCACTGACTGTGGTTTGTTGCTGAGTTACCTGATGGCTGAGGGAAGTAATGTATTGTTTCCTGCTGTTCTTTTCTGCACCATTCTGCACATTCTGATCATCTGAATCTGTTTTCTGTTCCGTTCACTCCCAGAACTCAGTTGGACCCCTGAGAACCGGCGCTGATCAACTGCTTTCCCCCACTCCAGCACAACCTTTCCCTTGGCCAGCTGAACTTCCTGTGATTGGGGTTGATGCTATAGCATAAGAGGTTGGACATAAGGTCTCCCATCAATATAGAAACCATCTTGGATTGTTTCAGGTATTTCCCTTTTGCTTCCCAACGATCTCCCTCAGCTGCTGAATGGTGAATTAAGTCAATTTAACTGGTTAACATGAAACTTTTCATCTACTTGGTGGTCTTCTTTATTCCCACAAGTTCATCCATCTTGCAAAGATATCATTTACTGCTTTATCTGCTATTCGGTGGTCCTCATTCACTTGTGGAGGATTTGTGCCAAAGCAGAGCAGAAAAACAAAACATCAGTATTGAACGCAACCTGCAGATATATCCTGGTCATTAAAATCATTTAAGTGTCATTTATCAGACTGACAGATATCACCATCACCAACGCTAATGTCTTGCTAAGTAATTGTACTGATTTCCCAAGATGCAGAAAGCGACATACATATGATGTATGTCGGTGCACTAAATGAAGCTGTCACAGTGAGACAGGTGCTCAGAGTATCAGTACTAATGAACAATTAGACAGGGACTTTAACAAGATGCTTCAGTTCTCAGTGAAGTCATCTTAAATGGGGTGGAACAGATGCCTCGCGGGTAAATGTGTTACTCACAGAGTTGGCCTTTAACGCAGTATTAATAAGCTCTGGTTGAGATGGACTGGGTTGTTTTTCAGTCAGCATTACACCTTGAAGTGTGTTCAATAAAGAGAAGACAACTTTCATTTTAAGGCTTTTTTGCCACAAATATGTTTATCCAGCCTCTCACACTAGGCCTACAGTACATTTAAAGCTTCTACTCTTGGCATTTAAACACCATTGAAAGAGTGCCACATTAACTCTTTCATCAATGGCTTTGATGAGAGTTTTTAAGGTGCTACCAGGCCGGGTTTGATTAGCTTTGGAGCCTTTATATTTTGAGCTCAGGTGAGAACACAGCTATTCAAAATCAGGTAACAACCAAGACACTTGAACATGCATTAAAACACTTGAATACATCCAGTGATTCTGGGTTCTTTTCAAAATGAGATAGATAGATAGATAGATAGATAGATAGATAGATAGATAGATAGATAGATAGATAGATAGATAGATAGATAGATAGATAGATAGATAGATAGATAGATAGATTTCAATTCCCAGTCATGAACATATCAGTTAACCATAAAATGTCCCCTGTAATATTTGGACAAGCTATTTTTACTCAAACTAGTATGAGTGTAGAGCCGAGGCAAGACATTTTGATTTGTCATAGCAGAAAAATCAGAGGTGTAACATAAATGCTGGCTCTTTTATGTTCAAGTGTCCCAGTAAGCTAAATAGAATTTGGCCATCATTCATTTTATGAATTACAACTGTGCTTTTCTTGCTGTGTCATGTTAAAATGTCTTCTGTAAAAAGGCCCTACTGAATGAATTGATACATTTGACATATAATTGTTCTGATCAGGTTCTGGCTCGACATTCTGTGGAACCCGTCAAGCATGTCTAGTGTCCGCATTGCTGTTGGCTTTATTACTTGAACCACTAGTGCAAAAGATTCAAAATTGTCAGGACGTAAGGCAGATAATGATAAGTGGTACAGGTTAGAAATGGACTTCACTTATATAGAGCTTTTCAACCTTAACGGTTCCCAAAGTGCTTTTACAGATTGGTCTGATTCTGCCCATTCACACACACATTCACACACCGATGGCAACAGAGCTGCCATGCAAGGTGCTGGCCTCCATCGGGAGAAACTTAGGGTTCAGTGTCTTGCCCATGGACACTTTGACATATGGACAGGATCGAATCGCCAGCCCTGGGATTGATTGAAGACCAGCTCTACCACCTGAGCCACAGCCGCCCCAAAAATAAAATTTGATTATATGCAGATGACCTGTTACTTATTCTAGGTCACATTTTTCTTTCTCCTCCAATTGTTTTGAACATCCTCTAAGACTTCATTCTTGTTTTTATTTACAGTTTAGAACAGCAGTGTCTACATATGGTGGCTGAATGTACCCATTGTCATTGTATGGAGTGTGGATTTAAAAGATTACAAACTGAGTATTGACTGGAACAAAGACTGGAATAATACCTTCCCCACTTCTGATAACCACAACCATCAACTACTTAACTATACAATTATTCGTGGGTTTTATTTATCACGGAGGGTGAGCTGGCACTTCGGAATAACTACAAGCCCAGTTTGTCCTTAATGCACTCTCAATAAGACTGGCATCCATATGATGTGGTGATGCCCTGGGGTTCACTTCTTTTGGGTGCTGGTTGTAAGCAAAGTTTCAGATGTTACAGGGTTTATACTAAAATAAATTAGGATCGGTGCAGAAATGCAATTGAGTGTAAATCTTCTTATTTATTTCTTTATTCAGTTTTGCTTATTGTTTATTCATTCACATTGTTATTTTTTAGATGCTGGTGATAACCTGATGCATGTTGGTATTCTGTTTTAGTTTTATTTCTATTACTGTTGTTCACAATGAAATGAAACAGAAAGAAAAGTCAGAGGCGCAGGGGGAATGGGTAACATGATGATCATTATTATTATTATTAATGTTGTTATTATTATGTGGATTTTATTTATATTGATTTTTGTGTGAAGATGCTGTTCTCTACTACTCTTGGAGAGAGGGGTAAAGAGGGGAAAAAAGCAACAAAAATAGGTCTGTTTAGCTGCTAAATGCTCCACTATGTTCACCTGCTAGTAGCTAATTTTGTCTGTCGGCCATCTGAACCAAAACAATAAACTTGTGGGCGGGGACGCCAACACAATGAGCTGAAAAGACGCAAAACAATCTCCATGGGTGAGGTGAACTGAAGCGTATAAGGCAGCTACATCACATTGATTATACCAAAGCCAGAGATAAATTCACCTCAACAAAACTCAAATGAATACACCTGTGAGATTTGTTTAAGATCTTATAAACACCTGCATTTCAGATGTTGGGGCTGACATGCCAGACTGCCCCTGAGCTGTTCTGTGACTGCAAAGGATAGTAGGATAGTGATGTCACATTTAACCACTTCTTTTATCTACTTGTTCTTTTCCCATGATGCTTCAGTTTATACCTTCAATTTACACTATCACACCATGGCAAGCCATAATCAGAGGCTTGAGTGGCAGCTATAGGAGCTCTCCTCAGCTCGAGAAACAGAAAACATGAGATTTTGATTGAGACTTTCACTGAAACAACCACAACATTTACTGACTTTGTTGTCTTAATTGACTCACATAAGAGTGTTTCAAAATAATTATGCCGTTTTATATGGCTGTGTAAAGTCTGATAAT
Source organism: Macquaria australasica (assembly GCA_005408345.1). Lineage (NCBI taxonomy): Eukaryota > Metazoa > Chordata > Actinopteri > Centrarchiformes > Percichthyidae > Macquaria > Macquaria australasica. The sequence goes on from SEMN01001392.1 coordinate 22,266, forward strand.
GCCACACAGAAACACAATATTACAGCTATTATACAATAATAGCCTCAGGTGGCTAATAGAGCACACTGTCAAGAGGTGTAAATGGGATTTTTAGGATTGTTATTATTTTCTGTGTACACTCTGTTTTTCCATAAGGTACCCTCATAATGATAATGTCCAAACAGAAGCTCAATGACAAAGGTGCACAGTGAAGTCAATTGCACATTTGAGTAATAATGTAACTGGTAATATCCTTACTTTTAGTCCCTAGTATGGATCAAGCTGGATCCTACAGGTCTTTTGTTAGACCCTCAGTGACAGGTTAATGCCCATGTCCTTCAATCTTCATGCCCCCAGGCTGTAAAGCAGGCTTTCTGGTATACATTTGTAGTCTCCAAGCCCAAACCAAGGTAGCCCTGATGGTGGGTGTGGCACCAAAGTCCATGGTCCACATCCATGGTCAGGTTTCGGCAAAAAAAAAAGCATTTTGGTTAGGGTTAGGGAGAGATCGTGGTTTCAGGTAAATGTTAATAAACATGTATTTCACTGTGGGCTTTTTCTGTCTGTTCTGACCATGATCTTTCCCTGACCTTAGTACCTACACATAACCATAACAAGGTAAATAATGCTGTAGTCACTACAAGCAGATATTTTCTTATATGATATAAGTTTGGTGCAAGTGTTGCTTAAAAGACAATTTTACAATTTTAAAGATAAACAATTTGGGTCACAGTTATGCATGAAAAGCACAAGTGAAATGGGAGCCATTACTCAGAAAGTGTAGATGCCAGTATTGATTAAAATGGAAGTACATCCGTTCCAACAGATGCGTGTGAGATGTGTGACTGAAAAACACGTCCTGTGTAGAAAGCGTGTTCAGGGTGTCGAGGTCAGGGTGGTGGATGGATGTGTGGCGAAGGAGGCTGGAGGCTGGAGGCTGGAGTTTTTAAAAAACCAAAATCTTGTCCCTTGCCTACTGACTCTGATATCTGTTTATAGAGATTATTAATAACAGTAGGAAAGAGAGGACTGAAGTTTTCAGACAGCAGAGACTATAACAAAAAATAAAAAATAAAAAAAATGGAAAAACCAAGTTACAATGATGTGAGTACTCGTGCTGCCACGCTTTTCAATTTTGATAGGAGTTGTTTTTTCTGTGCTCACAAAATATGTCAATGTTGTGTTTACAGCTTGTTGTACTGTCCTCAAGTGGCCCAAAAAGTCAATTAAAGCAGGTTTAGCTATACCTTAACATTAACCATCCCATAGCTGGCATGCACAGACATTGCATATAAATAAGTGTTGGCATTGAATGTAATCAGGGTTTTTGCTATTTTCATAGGCTGCTGCCCACGATCAGTGAACTGAACTTGATATTTTAATACTCCTTTAAATACAGAGAAGCAGCTGTAGGGCAATACACTTATGATGTAATTGCATGCAATCAGTGAAATGCTTTATTTACATTTACAAACCAGCTGTTCCATGTAAAAAAACATGTTTTATGCATTACCACCAACAAATTCTTAACAGTCTTTTAAATGTTTGCTTTTGCCAGACTTTATGATTTATGGCAGGAGGTGGGGAAAATACCTTCTCTTACACGTGCAATGAGCTTACTTAACAAAACAACAATAAGCACAAAATGAGAGTATATGTGGAAAAACAATTCATTGAGTACTGTACACTATATTGTAGCCGTACCACAAAACCAGTAACCACGTAACAGCCTGAATAATGCCTTTCCTGAACTCCCATTGTGGATCCAATTTCACCTCAGAGTATGGCAATGCCATTAAAGGAAAAGAAAAAGTCATGAAAATACAACACACACATCACACACACACACACCACACAAGGGTATTACTTGGTGAACTCTCATGGAAAGGGAGGCAGTTCCACCTCAGGGAGCTGTGAAGGCCGACACTCGGCAGGGTCACGGAGGCCGGGTGCATACAGATGACTGGGTGCTTGTATAGGTGTGTGCTGGAGAGAGAGGGGGCTGCTGTATACAGTATGTATGTTCGGGGGGGAAAGGCCAGAACATGCTACTGGAGGGCCTCGGAAACAGATGGTGTTTTCACTTGGGACTGGGATTGTGAGCAGGAGAGAGAAAAGGGAGTGCAGGCTGCAGATAAGGTTGTGAGATACAGAAATCAGCTGGCAGACTGATGAGACATGTTATCAAAAACCAGTGTACAATTCTGTTTCTGTTCAAGTTTAGAATGTGGTTTTGACACATGCTATGCTGTTATTGATGTCCAACAGCAGGATAGATTCACCTGTACACGGTTTGTTTATTTGAGGAAACCATCTCTGCTGCTCTGCTGCTTTTTCAAAATCTTTTCTCTCCAGATGTTGCTATAATATGTTAATTGAAAATACATGATTCAAAAGCAATCACAAAAAAACCTGTAATATCACAATACGAATCATAATCATCACCATGGCAGGACAGCAAAGACCCAGTCACCTTTAGTGACAAGTCCAGATTTTTGGAACCATTAGTAGGGCCCTGCCAATCAATTAAAGTGGTTTAATTGATTTTTTAAATTGGTTTATTAATCCTAACTTTGTATTGGAATACGCAATGCTACAGCCAAGTATCAAACAACACATAGCCGCAAGTCTTGCTTTATTGGTTTATTTAACAGGGACAGTGAGTGCACATTAATAAACATTGCTGTAAATGCGCCAGAGTTAGCCAAGAGGCTACCTGTCATGTGTAGACCCTGGACAGATGTTACAAATACCTGATCTTGAAGAGGGGCCCCATTATAAAAGCTTGTTGTAAGACCTTCATCAACTGTTTTTTTTTCTTCTTTTTGCCCACATGGGACATATTCCTAAATTTGTTTGTGTTCAATCAAATTGTAAACCTGGGGGGGCATGCCATATTCAATGCTATATTATATTATATTAACAATAGTGTGAGTGAAAGTGGGAGTAACAGTTTTTTTTAGGGGCCCAGCAGCTCCTTTTTTGCACCAGGGCCCCCTAGCAGGGTAATCCAGCCATGGCTGGAACTATGCATTCATGATACCATGGTGTCATTGAGCATGCTTGGTGTTGTCGCTGCAAAGACTACAGACTAAAGCCCAACTCACTGTTTTTAAATAAATCCAATACTGAGACATTATTTGACTCTACGTTGGAATAAAGTGACTTCATACGCTGTTGTCATTGAGTACAGAGAGACCCATGGGTACTTATGAATTCAGGGGGGACCAGGGAACTTCTCTTGTTGTTCCCTCAATCATTTCCCTCTTGACCTCACGCTCATTGCATTAATTTGGAAGGCAATGCATGATGAGTCATCCTGGACCATGCATTAAAGTGCCCTACCAGCAGATGCTATTAGTCATATCACTGTCTTTCTGACAAGTCAATTTCCTTTGCTGTGCTCTGCATATTTTTCAAAAAATGACAAAAGATGTTTAATTTATCTCAAAACCTTTTTTTTTTTTTTTTACACTGAACTTACCTCAAGGCTAAAACACACTGGTAACTCTGAAAACCAGGATCTGCAAACATTTGACAATGGTGCCCTCTTAGAGTCAGCTCAAGAATAAAGTCCCCACCACCCCAGGGTGAACAATAGGTTTTAAACAGTAATTTGTTAATTGCTGTTGAGTAAGAAGAAACTAAATTATCCCCAGGGTTAATTTAATTAGTGCTAGGCCTGAGGAGATGAAAGGAGAAGAGGCAGACACATTATCCTTTAAATTAAAGTGCACTTCAGTGTTTTGGTATTCACCAGCAGAATATGTCAGCCTGTGAAGGAATACTAAAACTAAAGATCCATCAGAACAAAATCAAAAATTCTGGAAAAAAAAAAAGTTTGAGTTTTAAGTTTGGAAATGTATAAGAAAATTCTGAAGGGGAACCAAACTGCTCTGCCTTTGCCTCTGTTCTCTGCTACACCAGACTCCATTCAAAATCTGGCCATTGTGTTGTAAATTAGTTTACCTTGCTTATCTGTCATAAACATACATGCTAAAACAAAAGTTTTAAAATTAATGCGACACACTCTTCATTCAGCAAGTTTATACTATACTACTTTATACTTTAAATAAAGTCTCAACTTTTACAATAGGACCACAGTTTTTGCTGTCACTCTCCATGGTTCATATTGGTGGGGAAGAAAAGGAGGTTACTGGTGAACCAATTAAAAAGAGCTGTGATGGAGGCACAGTACCACAGTAATACAAGAAAAATGTCATACTTAAAAGATTGTAACATTGGAAAATATGCACTAGGAACTCTATCCTTTGAAAAGTTGCCCCGTCAGATAGTTCCCATAGAGAAGCATAGGGAAGCGGCTGTGTGCTACACTTATTCAGATGTGGAGAAGTTAACCAGACAAAATATATTTCATCAAAGTTCTTGTTTTTAAAGGTTACTTTTGATCTAGTTTTCATCGTGAAGAAAAGGTTTGGCAACAAATATTTTTCATCATAGTTTTCGTTGACATATCAAACACTGATACTGATAAGTTTGTTTCGGCCTAAGATCCAGATTGACAAAAAACTACATTTCCCTTTAAGGACCCAAAAAAGAAAACTACAAATCAGATTAATTAACCTGTATAATGCAAGACACATCACTCCAAAGAGGGAAGCCTTGAAACACAGACAATGCAGAGGTTTCAACAGAATAGTATAAGAGCTATCTGCTATTGGTTTATCAAATAGCGCATGAAGACTACTCTGGCACAGTTTTTCTACGAACATGTTCCCAGACATGTTCCCATACAGCAGTGCACACCCACCAGTCTGACCTCAGATATGCTACCATCTAAGCTATGGCTGTAGAAAGTGTTATGTGTCAGTAAATTTATAAGCTGTGGTGTCCAAGTTAGCAGAGGTTAAGTGTCCAGATGCACACTGCACTCCACTCCCCATCCACTGCACAGCAGGGCCACTAAACACTCAATATGTGGACTGCACTGCAATAACGACCCCATGCTGAGGGATGAGTGAGTGAGTGTGTGTGTGTTGTGTCCATGAGTGAGGAGCATGTCAATGCATGTTTGGAGATGGATGGAGGTATAGTATGTGAGTCAGTGTGTGAGACTTCTTGTTAACTCTCCAACTCCTGGATGCGTCATTGTGCTCTGCTCTATACACATTCTGAACCTCGACGTCAAAGAGGAGCTGGCTCCTGCCGTTGCATACGTTCTTATTGATCCTGGGTTGAGAGGGATAAACACATTGATTCATGTCATGTACTGTGTGTAAGTGTCATTTGTGCTCAGCTTGTGTTGCCTCTGACCTGAACATAAGGCATCATTATGGCTAATACAGATGAATTTAACCATTCCACAGAATGACTACATGATGTGGAGTGTACATATACTGAGGCAGCAGGAACATTTTCAAGATTGAACTGCCACTATAAATATTTCACTCATACATTGGCACCTATGCTTTCAATGAAATTCATTTAAGGACAATTCTCGTTTAGTTTAGGCTAGGTTACTGACTAGGAAAAGTGGGCAACTATCCGAGGGCCCCAGACCCCAGGAGCCCCAAAAGCCCTAGGCTTGTGTGGTTTGTGGTAATTTATTTTGTATGTAAATATGTACCACTTTTACCACGTTCATGTCATATTGTTTGTCATATTGTACCATAATCCCAAGCAGCCAAGTCAGAAAAAACGTTTACGTCAGATATCGAGAACTTCTGACAGCAACAATATCTCTCAGTTCGTGAAAAGAACCACGAAAGTGTCAACAATCTGCAGGCAATACGGCTGCAAAGCCACCATCGCTGGTTTTATCTAAATAAAATCCAATATTAACGTGTATACAATCAATTCAGCTCATTTAAAAGGGCCCATGCTTTGGTATATACAAAATAGTTGTAATAGACTGGAATAAACCTTTAAGGACAATGCTCAGAAGTAAACTAAAGCCTACCATCTATCAGATCCACTTAGTTAGGTTGATTCTCTCTCTGGCTCGGCTGGTTATAAACTGGAAAGAAAAGGCCAAAGGACAATATGAGCTTATGTGAAATATGTATGTATGTGAAATGTGAAATGTGAAAGCTGCTCCTGTCAGGTTGACATACGAACTCCTGTGACCCACGCTGACCTGCATTAGCAGCTTGTCACTACTGTGTTATGCTCTTTTATCCCAGATTAGACCTTTAGTGTTGTGAGGTCATAAACAGGTAATCTGCTTGCACTCTTTAATCAGACAAAATGTGGGGTATTAGGCTAGCTGTGCCAGCTTTACAACTTAGCTCTTTGCTGGTCAATGTCACCTTGTGCTCTAAACTGAAAGTGAGAGCTCGTCAGCTCTGTCACACCAAAACAAACAACTGAGAGCAAAATCGTGGTCAGACATGGCGGATTAAGCTCATCTCTACACACAGAAATCTTCAAATAATTGATACAATGTTGTATTTTGTGTACACGTGACATTCAACCCCTTGCATTGGTCTCATAGCATCCGAACCATTTTGAAAAAAACAACCCTGTGAATGATAATTTCAAGCCACCAAGTGTGGTCTACAAGCACCAAATGGTGAATGGGTGGAGCTTTCAAATAGGTGTTCACAGACACCCACCTCTCCTGCAGACTGGTAAAGTTCATGAAACAATAGCAGCGTCTCTGACAGCCTGGTGGAATTTCCAAAAAATCACAAACACCACTTTTGCACCATCTAAATTTTACTCCCATCTGGAACAACCCTGATTTTCTGATTAACAAGACACCACTTAATTTCCACACACAGATTGAAAAAGTCATCACACATCTTAATCATGGCGTCCATAAATAACAACCTGGTTTAATTCTCCCTCTTTGTCCAGACGTATGGCATCAAGAGTAAGCTATGTTTGAAATATCTGCAACTTAAACTTAAATTATTCATCCAAACAAACTTAAACATTATGGCCACCAACCTAAATGAATTTTACATTTTTCAATTCAATAGGCTTTACTGGCATGACATATGACTTGTTGCCAAAGCACAATTACAGTTATGAAAGAAAAAAGTTAAGAAATGAAATTCACAAAAACAATGTGAATAACAATATTAGTTAATAGAATAAAATTGATTAAATAAATCTTCCTCACTCAACTTCCGAGTTAATTAACGTCCCTTCCTCAAAAAACTCCTCTCCAAAATATATAGAATAATATCAGGAACCTACAAGATGCTATCCATACCATCAATAAAATGGGAACTAGACTTATCAGTCACTCCTGGTGCCAACCTCTGGAACCAAATTTGCAAAAACAAATACTGTATGAGTTCACTTCACTGAGGTTAAAGTGTTTAAAATGGGACTTGCATCAGAAATCAATTCACATTGCACACAAAATAGCCCAGATAGCTGCACAGCTATTAAACACTTCCTTCCTTCTTCGTCTTCTCCTTTTATTATTATTATTATTATTATTATTGGTAGTGGCAATAGTGGTGGCAGTAGTGGTATTATTAGTATAGGTATTGGTATAAATATTATTCACATTATAGCATTGATTTCTTTCTATTCATATAATTATCTCCTTTTACAAAAATAAAATATGTGTGTGGGTGCATTATTGCCATGACTACCAGTCGTTGTTGGAATGCACCTACACACATCAACGCCTACAGCACATCCATATATATCATCCACATGCACACATGCACACACAAATACACAGGCAAATACAACACACACATATTACTATTATCATTATAGATTCTGTTTGTGTGTGTGTGTGTGTGTGTGTCTCTATTTTATTTTTATATTATTATAGTGTTGAGGTGGTGGTAGTTATGGTGTAGATAGTAGTGATTGTTATTTACATTAATATTGTTATCCTTATATTCGCATTATTGCTGTTGTTGTTGATGATATTACCCATATTTTTATTATTTAGATAATAATAATAATAATAATAATATTAATAGCCAAATTTGGAACTTCCTGTATATATTCATATTCTACAGTCACCCTTTTTTATTCTGTCTGTGTATTTCTGGATGAGAAAGTTTTCCTCCCACTTCATTGAATGAATTTGACAATTGCAAACTCCAAAATCACTTAAACTCCCACATACACTTGCAAATAAAAACAACCCATTAACTGGGATAATAAATTGTTCCTTCCCAGTTTTTTAAGTAGACAGCCGTCCCTGAGGTCAGGACAATATGATTATGCCCTCCTGCATTTTTAGGGAGGTCCCACACCACATTTGTTGGCAGACATTTCCCAGAATAATGCAACCTTATTAATCATTTAGGTGATCAGTTAAGCAGACTGTAGACATAGAATCAAGTATGTGTGGAAAATATGTCAATGAGGCTTTTGGTAATTTGCTTTTGGCAAATTAAGAATATTCGGGGGAGATGTTTTTTAATATTTGAGTGCTGTGTGTTCATATTTGGGGTGCTGTATATTTCAGACACGTCATGCTCTCTGGCTCAGCTCCTCCTGGAACACAATCATCAGTCTCCTCTTGTGAAAAGCTACCGTGTGCTGTTCTTCTTCATTATAAATGTGGCAGTATGCAACAGAGGAGAGTGTCGACTTTTTTACTATTTATCCAAAGCCACAAACTTTTTCCTGACCCTAATCAACTGCTTTTGTAGCCTAAACCTGACCATTAAAAAAAAAGAAGTTTAATCATGCTTTAGTAGCTATGAACAAGTTCATGAGCAAGAGTTGGATATTGTAGGGAAACAAATGAAATATGTTGCAGCTACAAAGTAGTAGTATATAAATTTAGGAGGCAATCTGTCTGGTCAGTGTTGGGCAGTATTCCATACATTGTGGTAAAGACAAGGTGCCAAAAAAACAACAACAACTTAAAAACACCTTAGCAAGCTGGATCTAAGTGCACTATAATAACAGATATATTCTTTGCAGGTGATCAGTGAACTATTTAGTATTAATCAGTGTTGCCAGAATGCAACCCTGTCTCCCATAAAATACATTTATATCCAACTAATTTGCAACAGCAAATACCAATTCTTGCATAATGTTGCTTTAAGTGTCAAAGATTACGTTGGGCTACACTTCAAATAAAGGTTCTCTTTACATTTTTTCTTACATCACAAGCTGGCTGTTTAAATATATGTGTTGTTGCTGGCGTCAAATACACGACTTTGTTCTTAGCTGCCCAAATATTCTGCCAATAGCACCTCCACCTCATCATCCCCCCTACATCTTTGGGCCACTCTACATTGTTTAACCCCCGGTTCAAAGTGAGTCTCACTCTCACCCTAATCAATGCTCATCGATTATGCATAATCACATGTTTTCATAGATGACTGAAAAGCCACTTCTAGTTGCACAAGTTAAATTTGAACACAAATACAATAACTGTGGCTTGAAATGAACGCTGAAGAATGGCATAGACAAGGTGAAGAAAGTAAAAAATAAAGTGTATTGATCTTTCAGCCATATTCTCTCAGCATGTTTCTGGGAGAAATATGGAGCATGGTGAAGCATGATAATTTATCCAACCCCTGACCCCTCCTTCCCCTGGGCTTCTGAAACTGTAATTAAAAGGTTGAAATAATACATACACAGTAAACTGTTGCCATTAATGTTGAAGCATGGACTTTTATTTAAAATTCAAGTGGTAAAAAAATCCCACGACCCATTAGATACAGATAAGAAACTACAATTATGTTTAATAGAAATGCACATTTACATTTTAATTACTGACAAGTGAAAAAATATTCACATCAAATGATGGAGCCATTTGCGTGCAGATGAAACAATTCCCATTAGCGGCACTAAGCTGATAAGTATTGCAAGGTGGATATTTTTAAACTCCTCCGTCATTTGCTGATGGATAGAGGAGGTTTTTATGGTCATCAGGTAATCTCTTTCTAACAGACACTCTGATTTGCATGACTGAAGTTTGAGTGTGTTAACTATCAAGAAGTGTTTAATTAAAGGGCTCAGTTTTAACTGAGTCAAGAGAATTGTTTTAATGAACAAATCGCAGCCACCCTCAGAGATCGTCTGTGCTTGGGACAGTTTGATGTTGTAACCCTTTCAAGATGTCCGCATGGATGTGGAAATGTGACCTGATGAGAGTTATCAATGTCATTCTCTTCTTTTGCAAGTCATTTATCAACAAATAAGTCTTTACACAACACTCTTCAATCCAGCGAGTCATCTCTTCTAATTATATATATGATGATGAAACATTAAAAACTGAACAGTAAGCTAGAGAAATTAACTTGTATGCAATCAAATACTTATTTGCCATTCCATTAGTCAGAGGAATCTGTCCATGAAGAGGTCTTATTTCATCAGGCAATGACTGCAGTCACCTGCCATCCTTCGGAAAGCACCATTTGATTTCATTTTCTGCTGTCAGTCAAATTTTAAGAACAGTTTTTTGATTAAATGGAGATCGCATTATGAAAGCAACGTCTTTCTGTAATGCAGATTTATACAGACAGAACACAGAGCCGGTGATCATTCCAGTCACACAAGAAACAGAAGCACTAAATGTTCTCATCGAGACTAGAAAACCATAAAGAATGAAGCGATTAAATAGCAATTGATTCAATTAACTGGTGTACATGTTGTGTTCATCTCCCCAACACTTTGGTTCAGAGTGCAGATATCTACTGGTTAGATATTCAAGGTCTCCAGTGAATGATCCCTGATGATTTTGGTGGCCTCTCCGACCTTTCCCTTGGTGCCACCAGCGGGCCAAAATTTCCACGTGTATACAAGAAATATCATACATTACAAACAAACATTACATTTTAGCCCCACTACTTGTAGGTTTTAAAGTAAGACTATAACATTTTTTGAAATTAGAAATAAGACAATTTTTCTATTACAAATGAAAAGTTGTATTGCTTACATTGTAATATTTCAGTGGTTTTATCACAAAAATCAAACAACAAGTAAACACATGGGCCACATGGGGGCAGCTGAACAAGCTGTGAATAAAACATTGACATAATTATCACCTTAAAAAGTTCTCATGGCGAATGCAAGCAAACAGTTACTTATTTAAACAGCAGAAACAGAGCAACAGTGACATTCATTTGGATTAGTGACCACCTGACAAATGTAATTTCAATATTCACTCTCCTTTTAGCTCTGGTTTTGTCTCAACCAGCTCCGGAGGAGAACAATCTGACTCTGTAGCTGCTAAATGCTCCACTGTGTTCACCAGCTAGCTGCTAACTGTGTCTGTTTGCTGTTTGGTGCTGGGCAGGTGGTGTACAGTTGGTTTATCAGAGCTTTGTCCACTGAAAACAGCTGCCTGTTACTACAGGAAATAATGTTGGTGAGAGCTCTGGACCAAGCTGCGGGACACTAAACCAAAACAATGAGCTGAAAGACACTAAAGTGCTAAAACACAACAGAGCTGAGGGGATCATGATAATTATCTGTGGGTTCGTCACGAATATAGTCATTTGATCCATTGCTGATATAAAAATATTGATTAGTGCAGCTTTAAAGCAAATGATTAAAGAGAATTAAATTCATTTTTCTGTAGTTGCCATTTGTGGCCACTGTTCAGCAAAAGTTACATCGCATTGTTTTAAAAATAGCTAAATCACTTGTACACCGATTGTTTTCTCCATCTACACACTCGCCCTACCCACTACTCCTTCATTTGTGCATGTGCATTCAGTGTTATCTTAATTGAGGGCCATCCCACACCAGCCAGTGTGGAGTGGAAATGAAGCTGTCTCGACGAGATGTCTCGATTTGTCTGAGGAGGGGCCACAGGGTAAGACTTTGAAAACCTATCCAGCATAGACACACAGTGACACTATTTGACCCAATCTTTGTGTCATATTAGAGATTTGTCAGCCTAAAAGATGAGTCAAATATGTTATGCAAATCTAAATATGGGGTGAGTTGGGTTAACCCTTCACTGTGGTTTCTCCCACACAGAGACAGAGCCATTTTAATTCTCTCTTTGATGGACACTTTGAATCCTCCAGGGGCCAGTGAAAAGCTGTCTGTTTACAGCTGCAGCGTGACTGTCACTGCGAGAGAAAAACAAAACCCTGGCTGAATAATAATGAGACCTGGCCATCTTTGAAACAGATATATTCTGAATTAATCATAATTAGCCCAAATGAAATCTTTCAACATGTTGCATTTTCTCTTTCCTGTCCTCCATGCAGCTAATCTCTCTCTCTCTGGCTTCCATTCTCCATCTGTTTCTGTGAAGGCGAAGTCATTGAAGAAAAATAAAATCATTTGGCTGTCCTTAATGTGTTTTGATTTTCCCATTAGCAACCCAGTCATTCTTCCTCACATAGGCATGAGCATAATTAGTGTCTTTCATCTGCATAAATTTGGCCTCTGAACCACAAGAATATCGATCAGGCTTTGCAAATACCTGCAAATTATGAAGCCTGGCTGCTGTGAAGGAGTTCTATTTGCTTTCTGCTATTTCTAATACTTTATTCAATCCTGTGTCTTCTCCAACTGATACATTCAAACATGAGATGTCATTTTACAGTGGCACCACAATTAGCATTAAAAATTCAGTTTTCATCAACCTCTTAGTATTCATGCTTCCCCATTAGCCAGCATGGGATAATTGGTATCACCAAAAAATCTCTCTGCTATCTCCTCACTCACTGTCATTTGAAGTCATTTTAGATGCAAGGAAAAAGAATAATCCTGTTACAACACCAGTATCTGTACTTTTATGGGAAGATTTAAAGGTTTAAATGCTTATAACATCTGACATACTGTATATCTTAGAAAAGTCCTTAAGCTGGAGGTACATGCACAAATACACTGATCAAATACAAAATGTTGCAAGCAGTTTAGACGCTCCTTTTAACTCAAGCTAAACAAAATCCCATGTATTTCAGAACCAGAACACCAACCATAACTATTGCTCATCTCGAAAATATTTAAATCTGAAGTGGTGTATTGCTTTTTATGTAGATTAAACAGTTTTGTTTGAGAAGCTATTTTAAAAACAGAAGTCGTTCTGAGACGTCTATTCTCAGCACAAAGACCCATAGTGTTATGTTACAGAAACAGTTGAAAAGAATGAAAAAAGAGAGCTAGAGAAAAGTTCAAACCCTGGCTCCCTTCTCACCTCCCGCACAGCTGACAAATCACGATGTGAAGTGGGTGTGAATGTCAGATTGTTGTTTTCAGAAAGTTACAGAAATTGGTGGACATATCCACCCGAATCCCAACGCTGGAAAGGGGGTTTCCGAAGCTATTTGACCATCTGACAAGCAGTTCTGATGGAGTACAGTGCCGCCTTAAGAACTGAATGGAGCTGAAGAGTCAGTTGAAGCAAAAGTGCTGAAAGGAGCTAACGGGAAGCCTTTAGATAACCCCCAATGTCCACAGACCTGCTGCCATTTTAGTCAGAGCCGTTTGGATATATGACTGGAGCAGCTCACTTACAGCTCACACACTGCTCTTTAATTTTTCATGATGCATTTCATAGCATTGTGCGTTACTTACTTTGTCTTTCTGTACATACAACAACACTAGTTTTCCTTGTTGTTTATGCCACTTCTCTTCTGTAGCGAGAATGAAATACTACGATTTTATTTCTGCTAATGTACAATATTCAGAAAATACAGAAAGAAAATAAAGATAAAACAACATGCTCGGTAAAGCAAATAGAACAAGTACAACCACAAGTATCTGCTACCACATCGATCATGAATGAGCTGCAAATGTGTTTTTAACGCAAAACAATTCAAAATAATAATGGAAATGTGTCTGCTGAGGAACAGACTGCTTGAGGACGCTGCACTTTTGAAATGGTTCCAGTGGACATTAGAACAACTGAAGCATCCAGTGGACATCAGGGGTAAGACTTTCCACAATCAACATGATTTGAGTACAATGTTTTAACCCTAAGACAGACTTGGTCTACGTCCCACGAACTCCTCTCCACTGCTCCAGTAGCTGCTGTAATGCTGTTGAACTGTGCAGCCTGGAAGGCATGACTACATGTTTCCAAGAGTTTAAAGAGATCATAATATTAATTGCTTCATTTAGAGAAAGGATACACTCTTGATCATGTTGGAGTTGATCCTAACATCTGCCTGCCCCCTAGTATCTGGAAAGAAGTCTACAAAAGGAATTAGGGAACTTCTCAAACTTTTAATTACAAGTAGCAACGAGTGCAGAGAGTGTGTGCCAACAAAAGTATCAGCGAATGCTGAAATAATTCTTGTTATTGTAATAGTTACTACAGACATATGAGTTTATAACTGGTAGCCTCAAACCAACCTTCTTATGTTAAGTCACACTTATTATATTATACCATAACAGCCTACATGAGTGTCATGTTGTAAGACTCACAATTGAATGCCTTTGTTCATCATCTGTGATATAAGAACATCTGATTTCCACACAGTCACAGAAATAAAAAGTGTGCGTCCTGGTCATAATTCAGTTATAAAATCCCAGCACACCACAGGGTTTCTCTCCATTTAGGCCAATTTAAAGTTTAAAGGTAGGACATTATTGAACTGACATCTCCCTCCCTGGAAAGCTTCCAAACTGCATTTGAATAACATGAGCCTGAACTGTCTGTCAGTCATTCACTAGACTGATTGGACTATATTTGAAAACACATCATCAAAACACCAATGAAAGAATGAATCAGAGAGTGAGCTGATGGAGGTATCAGATTTGAAAAGTGAACTGAGTTTTGAGAACAGCAATTTCCTTCCTCACACCAGCAGCACAGAGACCTTTGTCAGCTGAATAACAATCATATCTCGAGTTGAAACAGAATGCGCTATTGTGTGCTTCCAGGAGAAAGTAACCTTTGAAAGGCCCTCCTTAAAAGAAGCAGCTTTACACCATGCAGGCCCACATGGTGGGAAAGAGACACTGGATGAGACTTGATGGGTAAAAGCATTTGGGTCCAAAGGGACGGGGGGGTCTGCGGGGATGTACCTCTCTGATGTGGAAAACTGGCACTTGAAAAATCAGGCTGTGTATGGTATCGATTGCCCATCATTCTCTACCTCCTGCCCAGCCTTTGTTACTTGGAACATCACAGGGGCCACAAGCAGGAAGGGATAAATGGAAGAAAATCATCGCATTAAGTCGTTATACCTTCAAACACCACAACACCTGATGAAATTCTGGGTTTTCAGAAGCCCGTGCCAAAGAAAATAACAGGTGAAGTAATAGGGTTGGTATTATCTTACACAGAATGTATTTTTTCTAGCTAGTGGCTGTTGAGTAGTTACAGTGAGCTGCAGCTGGATTCATATTATGCTTTACAGTAGCAGTTTCCTTTTAAATGAACTGAAACATCCTGCAGTAAGCCCTGCTATTGACGAAGAGGGCTCAATAGGGAGCTATATGTGCACGTCAGAATGTAAAATGACATGTATGACGAGTATCTGTATTATTCAGTATCATATCTGTTAAGGGTGAGTCTCAGTACCAGTGCAAGTGCTGAAAACAGTATTGTAATAGTGTTATTCTGTGTATTCCATATTGTCAACAAATCCCATGAAGGCCAAAACCGTCTCTCAATACTTTCCAACTTCCTTAAGCCCATTTATTTCTACCAAAGACATACATCTTTAAAAATGGGTAAAGGAGGTGCACCGGTGGCCTGGGGGTTAAAGGATAGGTTCACAATTTTTCAAGTCTGTCTTAAAGCAATAGTCCCCATAGTCCCTAACCCTTCCTCCTGTTCATATTGGTCATTAAGAGATCCCTCCTTAAGCCGTATTCACACATGCACTTCTACCCTGAACGTTTCCGGACATTACCCGGACGAGCTGTATGTGTGGACGCAAACGTCCGGATCAGTTGGACCGGACATTTCCTGACTTCCCAGCTCCCTAGTACAAAGTCCATGTAATGTCCGAATGAGCCCATGTGTGAATCGAGCAGGTAATTATCTGGAGAATTCACCGTGAGCGATTGGACGTGTTGATGACGTTGAGTAAAGCTGCTTCGTACTCTTTTCTGCTTGCCTGTTTATTGCTTTCCACTCTTTTGCTGATATTGCGGATATGTCCAAATACATGTAGTATTGATATCAACACAAATCATCATTATGGATGAGTCCTCCTCCTCCTGCACGCTCTACCCAGGTGCCTCCTGCACGCTCTACCCAGGCACCACCCCTCGCCTACACCCAACGGAGTATTTCCTGTAGATGAGAACATGTCACATGACACGGACTATCTCCTGTTGTGTGCTACATTTGTGAAAGGGCAACTCCGGACTATGTCCCGACCTAATTCTCAGTACATTGTCCGGAGTTCAAATGAGAATACGGCTATAGTATGATTCCAGTGTAGTGATGGGGGACAAAATCGCACATGGTAGAAGTTTGCCTTGAAGTCTCAGGAAATCAGGTGATGCAGTATAAAGAACAAAAGAAACGACAAAGTCCATGTTGCAAGGAGTTTGGGGTGGATGAGTGGGTCAAACACTGGACTTTCACCCAGGACACTGCTGTTTGCGGTTTAGGCACCAAAACTACTTGGTTAGGTTTAGGAAAAGATCATAGTTTGGGTTAAAATAATAAGTCAATGTTGATCTACCAGTACCTTCTTAAACCTAACGAAACTGTGACCATTTCCCATTGTTAACCACGTTAGAAAGGCTTTCTGGCAGGAAGCCTTCAAGGTAAACTTCTCCCACATGCGACAAAAACCACACTCCTTGATTTGTAAAAAATGTATTCAAAAGTTTATGGTATGCTAGTCAAATGAAGTCATCTGGGTGACATACATTCACTGTAGCTACCTGCAGTATGTATGACCTGTGAGTTTTTATCACATTTTCACATTCTTTTTCTTTATTACTTTTTCCAGGGCTTTCGACCATATCTAGTGGACTTCTTCAGCAAGTGTAACCTTGTTCAGGCATCATTGCATGACCTAAGTATGGATGTTAGGTCCACTTCCATTCACTGAAGAAGGTCGTGAGATACAGTGTAAAATGCATATGTAATAAAAAAGCTTGATCACACATGTGCTCCCAAGTTTAAGAACTTCCATGCTTAACACAAATACATTGTTTCATTTTTTAAAAAGGGCTCAGTCATTTCCTAAAACAGCTGGACACTATAGCTTTTGGCGGCAGGCTGTTGAATGTGGGACTGAGTCCAAATAAACTACAGTGTGTGTGTTCATGGTGATGAAGGAACATGTCACCCAGTGCAACAGTTTGGCTCACTGATGTGTTTTTAATAGTTCTTAGAGCTCTATGGTACATAGGGAGAAGATATATCAGGCTTTGATACAGACACAATACTTGTTAGTAGATAAATTCATTGTTGGTTTGGGTCTTTTAGTGGGATTTATTGATAATAAGAAAAATACAGAACATCACCAGCCATAACCTTTAATAGATTAGTTTCCAGACAGAAAATATAGATTAGTTCTGTTTACTGCATGTTTAAATAATAAGCTTTAGCCTATAAGTCTCCTGTGGAACTCGTGTCTTGCATCTGTGCTGCAAAGACACAGTTATCTAATCAAGTGATGCTGTGTGATGTGTTATGCTGCATAATGGCATTATAATCTCTATAATTGATTACAATATCCCTGGAAGCACACGTTTTGTTCAATACAACTAATTTTTTCAGTACATGTTTGTAGCCTCTGTCGTCATCATTAATTACAAAGTGCCTTACCCCCGTGCACAGAGCCAGCTCCATAAAGAAATGGTTTTCCCAATCTGGTGTGGAAGAACTTGACTGGCCTGCACAGAGCCCTGACCTCAACCCCATCCCACACCTTTGGGATGAACTGCGAGCCAGACCTGATCACCCAACATCAGTATTGGACCTAACTAATGCTCTTGTGGCTGATCCCTGCAGCAGGTTCAACATCTGGTGGAAAGCCTGAAACCAGAGGAGTGCAGGTGGTTATAGCAGCACATTAATGCCCACGGTTTTGGAATGATGTGTTCAACTCTCACATATGGGTGTAAATATATAATGTAATGTAACGGGTGTCCGCATACTTTTGTGCATGTACGTGAAAATGTAAATGTGCACACACAGTATAGCTATATGATGTCCCAAACTAGACACATGAAGGTGTAAGTAACACTTTCCTTTTTTGTAAAATGTGAATATTTCAGTGGAAATGTTACTGATACACCAAGTTTATTTTAGGCTTAAAATAAACTATGCAGTGTAAATGTGTTTCTGCTTTGGTAGGAACACACACATTCTCTCTCTCTCTCTCTCTCTCTCTCTCTCTCTCTCTCTCTCTCTCAGTATCTTAACACTTTTGTATGAAATGAGCAGATTGGTGGAGAGGCTGCCAGTCTTTTCTTGTTTATGCTCTCTCTCTCTCTCCCTGTGTGTGTGTGTGTGTGTGTGTGTACACTTGAACAGCTATCTTTCTGAGAACCAATTTTAGTTTTAGACCTTGGGAGTGAGGACATTTTTGGAAAGCCAGGACATTTTGGCTGGTCCTCACTTTCGGACAGACCTTCAAAGGGCTGTTTGGGGGTTCAGACGTGGTTTTAGGGTTCAGGTTTAGGTTAGGGTTAGGGGCTAGGGAATGCATTATGTCAGTGAGTATCTTCACAAGAGTAGAAGTGCAGGGATGTGTGTGTGTTGTTTTCACTTCAGGAATTCTTTCTACAGTCAATGTGTCATTTTCTTGATATTACTGTGTTCTGCCTTCATTCATGCAGCGCCTGAAACTGAATTACACTCTACCTCAGATCAGTGACGGTGTTCCATTTATCACAAACAATATTTCAACACCATACATGAGACATTTTTCTGCAGTGCGCGGTTTTCATCCACCTGTGCCCCCGCCTACCTGCCTGCCTGCCTGTCTGTGCTCGCATTCGCTGCATGCGCCCGCGGCCGCGCGCACCGCTCCTCGTGAATCCTAATAGTGTGTGGAGCCGCAGAGCTGGGTGGCATCGCTGGGCGCCCGGTGCCACACTGGATCAGCAAGTCCATTACGAGCCGTTAGTGAGGATACAACTATCGCTTGTCTGGGAGTGCACTATTCCTCGCGTTTGGATACGGAGTTTATCATTATTAGATAACTGGTGCTCATTATTATCAACGTTTCATTTCTTTGAGGACATTCGGCAGATCAGTATTGTCTTTTTACCGAGTCGGATTGCTTTCATCTTCTTCTCTATCTACTTTTAGTTCTCAACACAGAGTCTCGTTTTAGGACAGATATTCTCTGGTGCGTCAAAGCTGCGCGGTTCGGAGTTTCCTAACCCTTTTTATTAGCAGAGCATTGGTCTCCAGTCGCTGTAAGTGTGTTTCATTTTCCTCTCATCAACACACTTCCCACATTCAGTTTCATATTTGCACGGAATGCCTTTAATTGTGAAGAATCCGTGTATTAGTTCTGCCCTGGGTGTGTGGGATGGAGAGCGAAGTAACCCTGCGTCAAGCTCAACACAGTTGGCCAGAGCACGACCGGAAATGCTGTCGTTGTGTATACGAATTAAAAGCACAGATTAAAGAATTCTATAACAGGGCAATTAAATCCAAATGTACAAGTGC
The DNA here is from genome assembly GCA_005408345.1 of Macquaria australasica. Classification (NCBI taxonomy): domain Eukaryota; kingdom Metazoa; phylum Chordata; class Actinopteri; order Centrarchiformes; family Percichthyidae; genus Macquaria; species Macquaria australasica. The sequence goes on from SEMN01001392.1 coordinate 41,707, forward strand.
TCAGGGGAATAATGAGGTTTATAACGGTGTTAGATGTGATGTAATTACGTGATGTTAAGTGGTAAGCCAAAATAAGTTTAATTTAAACAATATACTGGATACACCAATTAGATACACTATCATACATTTTTAGCTGGGTATAGTAGGTCTTAATTTAAGAATTGCAGTCCCTTTAAACGGCCTCCTTATATATGGAGTAAGTCTCATGTTTTCTGTTTTTTTCTTGCACCTTTTACTCTCACCCTTTATTTGTCATCATTGACATAGAAATGTCACAAAATAAAATGTTTAAATTTTAAAAACACTCCTGAAATGCATTCATATCTCCAATGCTTCCATCTACTTATGTTTGCATATGTAAAACACACTGAAGTAATCAACCCAAAGCTTTAATTTTGACAGCCTACACAGGAAGTCTTAGTTCAATTCCGTTAAACTTGACCCTGGTCCCTTGCAGTGAAGGGAGAAGTCTTGATCGGAGGCTCGCCACTTGGCGATGCGAGTTTCGGAGTTGTGAGGCGTCTCCAGGTGTTAGTCTGATCCCACAGCTGTCCCACCTCCTTAATCTACGCTTTCTGTTTCTCTCTTTCCACACAGATATTTTACTGAAACGATCATGTGTGACTTTCCGTGGTAAGAACGGGATGCCCGCTCTGTGAAACGGTGCCGGATGGATGGGTGGATGTGTCCGTTCTAGGGCGCACTGGAATAATACAGTGAACTGACAGAGGATCAGTGTTCTGCTCGACTCTTTGTCTGGAGTTCATCCCCCTTTTTTGCCATCTCTGGAATTGTTGCATTCAGTGGTGGGAACGTGCAGCATTTATTCCTCAGGCTTTGATCACCTGCTATGTGTCTGGTGTGGAAAATACCTGGTGGAAGGTGTACAGCGGGATCCAGTCTGGAAGCACAAGACATCTGCAACTGATAAAGCTCCGTTTCTTGTTTATTTCCTTGTTAATCCGTGTGTAATGTACGTGGAATGAAGACAGAGGATGGATATAATTTGGGAAATATTGATCATTCTCCAAGCCAATTTTATTGTCTGCATATCAGGTGAGTTATGGGCGTCATTTGTGTGTTTGGGGCAGGTGCATCACATAGATCTAAGAATGGATTATGTTTTAACTTTTTCTTGAAATCCTGTGAGATGACTGAGGCATAGGGTGGGTTTTTTTGTTTTATGGGGAAATTGATTAATTCACGAGAAACCCTGTTGTTTTAGTCTTTTGTTACTAAAGATCTTTCAGCGTGTGTGTGACTCAAGACAGTCACCGTGTAGCCTCCAGGACTGAATGCGCAGGCTTCTGACGCACGCATGAGATGGGTGGTTTTTAAATGCAAGTCACAATGAACATTATGGGTAATTTTTATGTGTTTTTGTTGCTCCACGCCGGACATGTCGCGTGTTAGCTACAACCCCCTCTCCCCTGTCCTCTCCGTCATTGTGAAATCTCCAGGCTCCAGAAACAATTAAGTCGGAGTTATGATCCAAAGAAGCAGTTGTGCGCACCGGTGAGAGCAAGGTACTCTGCCGTGCATGGGCGGATGCGGCGCTGTAGGTCATGCTGTGTTATAACTGCTCTGTTCGCGCTGTGCAGGCAGATGCGTCGTAGACATCAGCGCTTATCAATGGAGCAATGCATTCCCTCACTTTACTATATTTCGACGGATACAAGACTTTATAATAGACCGATTTTACACCATGCTCCTCTGAGTGTGTTTAAACTTCGTCTATATAGACTTATTTTTTATGAAAACGTGGTAAACAAAAAGAAAAACACAATTTTACCTCTTTTCACTGTAAATTGTGCAAATGTGTCCAAAGGTTTTTAAATCCAAGGCAGACGCATAAAACAGGAGAAGCTGCATGTTGGATAAAAGTTGCAAATAGAGTATCTGAGTGTTTAACATTAATGTTGAAATTAATTTTAAAAATAATAAAAATTTGCATACGTGCTTGCAAGAGACATACATCTGGGAATTCACAGTTTGATAACTGGTGCTCATCCACTGTATTTACACATATCGCACGCCAGGCTCTCCTCTTTTCTCTGTACCTCGCCCTCAGGTTGTCAGTGAGGAGAAAGGCACCCTACATCAGTGGCCTGGCCCCACCCTCCAGTTTTGATTGGTTTGTCCTTAAAAAAATGTTTTAATTGAGGTGAGCCAACCAGGAACAAGATGATTCTGTTCTTTTTTGGGGAGTTATGAAATGAATAGGCGTAAATTGGTGAACGATAATGATGTTGCATTCATGTCTTTTATAGAAAAGAGGGTAGATACTGTATATTCTTTCTACCACTGACTTCAGCTTCAGGTCGTCATACTTAATGAACTTACAGGCAGTGAATACAATTGTTAAATACTTTTGACCTTAATTTACTGTGGTAATTAATACCTTTCATCTCAGCTGCTGTTTCCCCTAAACACCTGACCCAACTTCCATTGTAATGGACATCAAATATTCATTGGCCAATGACAATGCATTGTTTAAAATGTTGACTCTGACCTAGTAACTATAGACTGTATTTAACCAATAAAATGTCAAGTTTTGACATTAATAGCAAGGTGGTAGAATGAGGCATGGGGCATGGCAGACAGACAAAAGAGGAAGTGGAGTCAATAAATGTTTCATCTTTTCATTTATATCCATGCAGATCTCACTATCTTCAAATTTACACACAGAGGTCAGTATTCTTATCGTGGGGAGTACTACTCAGCCTGTCAAAGTCTGATGATGTCGTCATTTATCTCGGTTTGGTAGAGACTTTACATTTTTGGCTGACAGCCTACATTACTGGAGGTGTGGAGTTTAAAAGATGAGGCAGAGAAATTTCTAATGAAAGATGCTATTGAGTTGCATTATGGGAAGTGTAGGATCCACTGTTTTTGAAGCTGGACTCATACTAAGGACTAAAGGTCAGGATATTTAGGGCTCTGCTGCTTCGATTTTGGCTATTCTTTTTTGGATGGATGAATGACAGGACTTTCACCCAGGAGACCGCAGGTCGATTCCTGTGTGAAACCAATAGTCAACATTGACTTCTTTCTAACTTAGCCTACGTATGTAACTAGCATACTTATTTTAACCCAAACCATAATCTTTTCCTAAACCTAATTTTGGTGCCTAAACCTAAGCAAACTGTGACCGTTAACCGCATGTTTATTGTTACCATGACGACGAAGGTCACCTGACTTCATCCTTTCCTGCACGTCCAAAACTGTGAAAACTGTGAAATGTTTCTCAGCAAGCTTTATTTTGAAAGTCTAACCGGACGTTTCATATTTATTGTTGCTAACTTGACCGCGGAGCCCTGCATGAGAAACTGATTCTAGAGGGTTACTTAGAGTGTCATAGTTTGAAGCGTATAGGGCCACTGACCAAGCTGTTGTATTTGATGAGTTGGGAGTGAGAATGTGTTGACAGAGTACATGTTCAAACTTTCACTTATTCCGAGCACTTTCCAGACTTCTCATCCATGAATGTTGAGCTTGACAGTTGAAAGATTGACGGTGGAAGGGTCCAGAACAAGCGATTGAGTGCACCGTAAGTGGAGATTATTCTGTGAACTGCTGGTTCCAAGGTCAAGTATGACTTGTCATTTTCAAGATCTTGCTGAAGTTTCCTCTAAAATGTTCTTTTTCTTTTCTTTTGGCGGTCTGAATCTGAATAAAAAGTACAAGTAGTCATCTGGGCGTGAAGCTTGAGATTGTAGAAGTGTCAGCATTTCATTGCAGTTTCTTTTTCTTTTTTACAAATATCTGATGGGATGGAGCTCATTTATCAGCTAATGGTTCTTATATAGCTTGATGTCAGATTAAACTACATAAATCTACAAGAATGATAATGCAGCTAAATCAGATTTCAAGGCAAGCTATTATCTTGCACAGTTGAGCCTGGATTGTGGACATGAAAGTCTCCTTAGTGCCAAGACTCTAATCTGTGATGTAATCAAGAGGCAAAGCTTGGCATTGCTCCAGCGACAGGAGACCGACTCTGCGGGCGCAGTGACAGCACTATTAGGTGATTGTCTGAAGGGAAGGAGCTGCAGCCATATTTGTAAAGCTGGGGTTTTCATAATCTGACACTGTGGGCCCCCCGTGAGACAAAATCCAAACAACCGTGCCCCCCACCCCTCCACCACAACAGTTCCCATAATGCTTTGGGGGATGTAAACAGAAAGTATAAAGTCGCCATGGATTGAGTGAGTTACACTGTGTGTTACAGGTTTTATAGTCTACATTTGTTTATATTTTGGCAAAGTGTCACCATCAAAAGTATGCAGAATTAGCTATTAGCAGTTCCTGTTTGCAGTGTACCCATGGGGGTACAACTACAACTATCACTGGATTACTTTGATACTGAAGAAAACTTATGATATCAGGCACTAAAGCTATTACCGTACCTAAACTGCCTCCGGGAGCTGTGTGTCACAGCCACTGCTGCTGCTGTAACTGTTGGCCATTTTTGTGAGTGTCCAATTCTAATGCATCTTTAAAACTGCATTCATAGATTTTTTTGGGCACTTGGGGGGCAGCAGAAACAAGCTGCAAACACAAAACCGACATTATACACTTTTAAGATGATATGGCTAACGTGTCAGCAAACAGCTTATTTACACATTCAGCAGACATGCAGCAATATTAGCATTCATTTTGGAGTGATGTTTCTGGCCACCTGATGAATGTAAGAGCAATATTCACTGTCCTTTTAGCTCTGTTTTGGTCTTCACTAATTCCTGAGAAAAATATTTGGCTCTTTAGCAGCTAAATGCTCATGTTCACCAGCTAGTTTCTAATTTTAGCTGCACTGCTACTCTGAACTTTTCCAGACATTATCCGGACGAGCTGTATGTGTGAACGCAAATGTCCGAATCAGTTGGACCTGACATTAACCTGACTTTACCCCCCCAGCTCCCTAGTACAAAGTCTGTTTAATGTCCGATGGAGCCCATGTGTGAATAGAGCAGGTTATTGTCCGGAGGAAAAAACCAAAACCAAAATAATGAACTGAAAGACGCTAAAAGGCTGTGTAGAGCTGAGGGGATCTTCAGAGTCAGGTGATTGTCTTTGAGTTCTTCACTGCAAACGACACCTTCCACAGTCATTTGAGCTATTGTTAATACATTTTTTGAGTATAGCAGCTTTAATGAATTACCAGGACACGAATGAGTAAACCAATGAGTGAAAACACATTGCTTGGGAATTTAACTACCTTGTAGTGCTCCAGTATTGTGGAATATGTAAATGACGTGCTCAACATGCCCAAAACCTTCAGGGCCGTTAGAAACAAGAGAGCCTGCCTCTTTATATCTGGCACTGTTTCCACAAATTTGTGGTTCAAATGAAAACTGTTCAGCAAGAGATCTGTGGATTATCCAGAGTAATTGGGATGTTATTTCTGGACAGATATCTTGAATATTTTAAATATAATTTTTTAATAATTGCAGCACCACAAACCAGATTCACCTCTGTTGTATTGGGTTGGAGGCAGAAATCTGTACTCTCATTAGGCCAGAGTGTTTAGGTGGTATGGGCTAGAGGTCTGGGGATTTTTCACCACTACCATTTCCTGTAACATTTTGATCATTTGCCATGGCTGTAAATTAAAAACCTCTGGCAGGGTGGCCCCGTCAGACTGATGTTAATGTAAGTAGTCTCCACAATCAAGCCTCACGCTCAATTTTGATTTGTCAACACCTTTCCTCCTCCCCTTCTTTTGTCAAAAACGAGTGGAGCAAAGATTGTAGTTGTAATGTCTTGTTTTCCTACAGTTGTTCCTCATTAATTTGAGTGAACGTTGGTTTCTGTGGTCACAGGAAGCACTGGGGTTTGTGGGAAATTATGTCCTCTTATTTTGATAAGACCTTGTTCCAACAATGCTGCAGACATGTGATAGAGGAAAGTAATTATCTTGACTATTGGTGTCATTTCATTATGGACTGCTAATTATAAACCATGGTTTCACGGTTGTCTGACAATGGTCCTTTGATGTTCCATGGGCTACATATAGAATGTTTGAAGTTGAACCTCCTCAGCCTCAGTTTCATCTGGGTCATATTCATTTGATCATTGGACTGAGCTCAGCTGTAATATGCACTTTATTTTATTTGACTGATAATTGCCACCCAAACATCAGCAAAGAATAGTAAATATGAGCAACAGGACTTCAGGTTAAACACTCTGCTTTTCTTTCAGATGATCTTGAAATACAATCTAATAATAGTCATAATGGAGGAAGCCTCATATCTAATGCATGCTGATGGTTTTCCATATATTTGCCTACATGGTATTCCACAGAGGCAGCATGTATATAAATGATACACATAAAACTGTGTTATGGATGTAAAGCAGGGCCAGATTAACCCACTTTGGGGCCCAGAGGTAAAAATAAGATGTTGCCCTCCTTGTGACCCCTGTTTTTCCTGCTCTCTGTGCTCCAAACTAGGACTTGGTGATGCCACACAATTCGGTTCAGATCAAGTAATACCTGGGCCACAATCACCAATATTGATATGGATACTGAGTTGTACCATCATGTTGGGGGGAGCCATGATTTATGAGCTAAATGCATCATTAACAGGCTCCTCCTTCTGATGACCTTTCCATTACCACTGTATGATTTTCCAGATTTTAGGCATTTCTTTTCACTATTCTGTTATTTATGTAATCACATCCATTAAAAAAAAAAAGTTTTCAATAGTAAACAACAAGCATTTATTGTGGGAATTTCCTGTACCAACTGGATAATGCTGCAGACAAGAAGAGAGAGAGTGTTCATGTGCCCAGAGCGTGATCTAATGTTAGATGGAACCTTTATTTTTTTTTTATTTATTTTTTTTAAAAGGTATTAATCCTATTGACACTAGTATCAATGCTCAAAACAAGACTTAGTGTTGATATATCAATTCTTTAGGTATTAATCTGCCCACTCCTATTGCACATAACCATTGTGAAAAATGCAGAAAACACAAGGCAACATAACTTTTGACCTACAGATCAGTCAGAAAGTTCTACCAAATGGCGCTACCTATTACATACGTGTGTTTGAAAGTTTTAACTCCTTAACTACAAATAATGTACACTTTACATTTTTGTTGACCATTTTCAAAATGCAAGCTTCACACTTTATTTTTTATAATACGTTTCTTTTTAATTGTTCCATGCAGCCACTGGTTTTTATTCATTTTTGTACAGTATGAAGATCTATTAGCAGACCCTTGAATCTCTCTTAAGTGGTGTAATTCATCACAGTGAAAATCAAGTCTGCATTAGTTTGTCAGTGTTGTGATTTATTTAAGGTAGTTTTTATTATTGTTTTAATGTGTACATACACTGGTGGCAATTTCATGCATATGACAATACATTCCTTGAATAGGGACTTGAATATGATGCAGCCAAAATGCAAAGTAATGTGAAAGTCTGCATTGTTACCACACAAAGATAATGCAATGTTGACAAAAATGAGTACAGACTTAATGTCCACTGTGTCAAGCAAGCAAGAATCTGCTAATTCTAATTTTTATAATTGTACAGAAATGAATGAAAAACAATGGCTGCCTGTGTCAGTCTGTCTCTGTTCCTCCTCTCCTGCCAAATGTGTTTTCCCAGTGTTATTTTTCATTAATCCACAAGATGCCCTCAGACTTTCCCCTGATATTCAAGATCCTGCCATGCCCATCTGCCCTTCAATCACCTCATTCCCCTCACCTGAGCTTCCCTGCCCATCTTCCCACTTGCACTTCATTCCCTCATCGGTCACTCCCTACTTATACTGGTCCCCTTCGTTTATTCTGTTGTCAGTTCATACTGCTTGCCATGTGTCTAGTTTTCATGTTCCTGTTTTTGGATGTTTTCCCCTTGCTTCTGTCTCCCAAACCTGGACCTGCCAGTTACCTGTTGCCTGTCTACCTGCTAAAAGTAAGCTAAAATAACAAATAAATTATTGAACTGCTTGAGCCTCCCTGTCGGCATTTGGGTCCATTCCCTGCTGCCTACACTACTCAACGTAACAGCCTGGGACAGTAGTGTAACGACTGGGATAGACAAAAAAACAGGAACAGGACTCAAATGCATGACCTAGAGACATAGAGTAAAACAGTCTTTACTTGCCAAAAAGGGGTTCGGCACACAAAGATCAGTCCACACAGGTAATAAGTCCAGCAGGGAGAAGACAAGGCGGTAGTCCAACACAAGCAAGATCATGAACCGGAAAACCAATACACAAGGGAAATGAACACTAGACACGGGAGTACTGAGACGAACTGGCAACAACAGAGGTGAAGAACACAGGTGTATATATACAAAATGGAAGCAGATAGGCTAATGGGGATCAGGTGACTAATTAAACACAAAACTGGTGGAAAAACAGACAAAGACAGGAAGTAAAACCAGAACATACACACAAGATGAAGAGTCTATCAAAATAAAACAGGGAAAGGACCTAGAGAACAGAACGGGACGTTACAAGTAGAAAATATACATTTAAATTTCTGAAACACAGCAGCGTTAGTTGTGATGCAAAGTATGTATGATTCCAAGTAAATGGGCTAAGACGTGCAAAATCACTGGTAGGGTCCTTCATGGCCCATAGCATTTAATTATAGAAATTACTTTACAAAGCAATTGACACACAGTGAACCTCTCTTGGCTCTTGGTGACCAGGGTCTGAAGCCCTGGGGTAGTTGCTTGCTTTGCCCACTTAGTAATTCAGCCATGAAGTAGTGCACTGAGAAGAACCAACTCAAATGATGATGTATGTCAAAGATCAACTAAGAACAATAATCAACATTACTTTTTGGCAGTGATTTAATCTCAGTTTTAGCTTCTTGATGATTAGAGCCTCAGTTCTTCCTGTTGATAGTCTGAGGAGATATATCTTAAATGCCCACAAGTATTGACTAAACTGTCTACCATTATTAAACTAATCAGGCTGCCTTTAGGCTGGATTGTTGCTCTAATGGCCAAATCAAAGATCAGAAATTCACACTAACCAGATACACAGAAGAGTCGGGCCGTTTCAGATATTCCAGAGGAAAAAAAAAAGTATTGATTTTGGTGGACTCCAGTTGTGCTGAGATCTATAAAGATTTGTTGTGTGTGCTTTTACACAGTTTATTTCTTTTATGGCAAAAGGCCAGAGCAGGAATGTGTTGTCGTAGTGCCGTGTTGGAGCACACATTCAGAGGAATGCTTTTCACCTCGCCTCTATTACAGTATCTTCTCTCCTGCTGCATTTGTTTGCTTTCTCTGTCCGGAAGGGCTCAGAAAGCCCGTTCTAAACAGGATTTGACATTATGTGCCAGGTAAACAGTTTTGTCTGCTGTTCTCCATCTGTTCACACACAGAAATGCTGTTTTTTTTTCACTCCTCAGCTTTGCCTTAACATGTTCTCAGCAGAAATTCCCTCCACACTGTGACAGATTGGTAGAAAAGGACTTTTTTTCTCCGTTGTCTTATTTAATGCTCCTCTAAGAACAGGTGGAAAAATACAGAAGGAAGGCAAGATGATTTCTTTTGTTTGTTTTTACATGAACCATGTTTGAAAAAATTCCAATCTTTTTGGGATAGCAGATTGAGTCTTTAAGCTAAACACAATTTTAAGACTCAACACTAGAAGGGTGTGTTTTTGCAGTGTTCTTTGTGTATGTCTTTGTCTTCTCTCTTACATCAGAAACCCTCAGATGGACACAGGAGCACTGACATGCTTGATATTTCCATAAAGATCTAAAATCTTAAAGTTATGAAGACTTGTATTCAACACATGATCAGATCTCTCTACACAACAAGAAAAAGGCATTTGATTAAAAGTAGAGACAAATTTACTCATTCAGATGTCAGATTCATGAGATCTTGCAATATTTAATGGCAAATCTGTAGACTTGAGACACAGACTCAGTCATGAAAATGAGGACTTGAGACTTGATTTTGGACTTGACTACCTAAAACTTGACTTCAGACTTAAAAGTAAAAGCTGTGTCGTTCTAATGGTCAGCATTCAGAGACAGAAGGCTTAAATTTTGACTTGCAGTTTGCCTGTAAAACCTTGAGACTTGACTTGATGTAGAGCTGCAACAAAAATTAATTGGCAACTATTTTGATCATTCATTAGTTGTTTAAGCCATATTTTAAGCAAAAATGCCAAAACTTGTCTTTTTGCAGTGAGGATTTGCAGATTTTCTCTGGTTTATTTCATTGCAAAACTGACCATCTTTGGGATTTTGATTGGACAAAACCCGACATGTGATGACATAAACAAGAACTCTGGGAAAATGTGATGGGCATTAGTTTCATTATTTTATGACATTTTGTAGACCATTAATGATTGATTGAAAAAATGATCTGCACATTAATCGATAAGGAAAATAATGGTTAGTTGCAGCCCTATTTTAAAGTAGTTCTGTTGAATGTTTTTTTTTTTTGCAGTGAAAAAACTCGCACTAAAATTCAATGAACTGTATTAATGAGATGTAAATACAACAAAATGGAGGTAAAAGAGGAACATGAATTTTCAAAGCAACATAAAAATGGCCTCTAAAAAGTCAGTTGTTTTGTCATCTGAAACTAAATGTGATGGTTCTCTGTATAACAGTAGCAGAGCTGTGGACCTGAGACTTAAGACCTGGACTCGAATTAGGCTTGAGTGACAAAAATGCAGACTAGAGACTTGACTTGGACTTGAGATTTGAAAGAAAAACACTGATGTTAGAGCAGAGCCTTGAAAGGAAAGTGCCGTGTCATTTTAACAGACCTTGTGAGACCTGAAGACTTTTGACTTGGACTAGCTTGGACCTCATGGACCTAAGACTTTACTTGAGATGTGCTTTAACAAAAATTGAGGCTTGATTGACTTGAGGCTTGGACAGAATACTTAAGTGTCTCTGCTGAATGGCCTTTTATTTGCAGTGAAGGTCTCTTACACCCTGACTGTGTAAAATTAGTATTATGACATGCAACACAACAAAATACAGTGGAAGAAGAACTTGAATTTGTGAAACAAAAAGTCTGAGGTCTACTCACCTGCATCTTATAGTCTTCATTCAGCAAATTATCGTTTATGGTGTCTGTTCAAAGGTCTGCGGCACTGGATGTTCTGTTCCTGTTGTTCCCGGTGGTCATTGAATCTCTTGTCCAGGGTCCCTCACATTGTTCCCTGCAGCTGTCACATGTGCTTAAAGGGCTTGAAACTTTGAAGTAAACCAAATTAAAGGGGTTTTAATCATTAAAGAACTTAATGAGTAGATATTTAAAAGATGTGAAAGCAGTAAAAATGACTTAATTTTCTATGTGGTCCCTAGAGGAAAGCTTACTGCATGCATTCCTCTTAAATAATGACTATGTGCCTAATGCTAATTTATCATGCAGCTCTGGAGCACAGTGCAGTTTTCTCTGCATTGTCTTGTTCTTTTGCTGAGCATACTGTAAACAGGAATTCATCCTTTGTTCATATAACTTGAGAATTCATTCTGGCATGCTAAGTAGCCTTTTGTGTTGTCTGCTATAGTGTTGCAGCAGTGTTTCTTTTGCACAGCGTTTTTTTTTTTTTTTTTACGTCAGTTGAGTGTCTGTCTGTCTCTTGTGCCAATTGGACAACCTGTTTAGGAGCTGGGAGTGTTTTCAGTTCTTAATCTCGTCCTCTTTCTCCTTCCTCTCTTAACCAATCTGTGCATTTCCTTTCTGCCCTCTGGAGCCGACGCTAAAGTGAATTTTCAGCTTGCAGAACATGTTTGATGGGAGTGTTGAAAGTTTATAAAAATGTAATATTGAATTCTTCTGCAGAAATAACATTGAAATTGCAAAGGCAATAATGAAAGTCCCCACCTCACGCATTACTTGAAATTTCCAAAACAAGCTGTGCAAGCCAAGTATTGGCTCTAAGGCAAAGTAATATCAACACCTGATTGCTGCCAGGGACAGAGGCACATTAGCGGCCCCGCTTCCCCTGCTGAACCTTATTTTGCGAGCAACTGTGACCATCGCAGATAATCACACGTTACCTTCAGAGAAAAACGTGGCCTCAGGGAAGCTTGGAAATTTAAATGGGATGATGAAATCACAGGGTAGGGGCCTCTGGTGTATTCGTGACAATAACACGTGTCTCCACCGGCCGACCATATGCCACCAACCAAACATCCGTGTTACTAAAGATGCCTGCAATCACTCCCTCCTCTGCTCTGAGTGGATGTATCTCATGTTGCAAACCCCGCTGGCACATGGCGCTTGCGGTGTGTTTTTCTGTAAATCTCTGCCCACCTGCTTCTGCATGGCTGTCTGGTCAGTGTGTGTGTGTGTGTGTGTGTGTGTGTGTGTGTGTGCTGCCCTTTTGCAGTTTGTGAAAGTCATTTTGATTGGTCCTCAATTCTACAACAGTGGAGATAAAGAAGTAAAGAGTTATTTTAATGAATCTGATTCCAGTCTGGCATTTTGCTTATTAAATTTGAATACTGTCAAATCCCTTCTTGAGTCCACCTGGGTTCCGCTTTCAACATCTGTGAGTAGCAAAAGTTATACATATACATAACTAGAAACTCAAAGACTCATTTGAGATTTGTAATTAGCTTTTCTTGACACTAAATTAGTCAGTCTAACTAAAACCTGTAGCTACAACCTGAAAATGAGATGAACAGCATCAAATATGATATGGTGATTAAATATGTATCTGGCACATTGAAACATCAGGTGTAGCCTACTTACTTTTACACTGTTTTTTTCAGGAGCTACTTGAGATTTAGAACTTTTTACTTGATAAGCTCAACATATTAGTATGTATGCAAGTTAAACTGGGAGACTGTTAACTATTGAACACTTACTGTATATTGGCATGCCGCAACAGCCAGATCATTCCACTAAAGAGTCACCACAAGAGACAGAGTAGTGTAAAGGCTTAAAATGAAGTAGTTTTTATGAAAAGATATCCAACTGTGTGTAAAGGCAAAAGTGTTTATCTGTTATAAATGGCCACTGTAGTTGGTGGGACAAAAAGCGTGCCATTTGTTCTGGAAAGATACAACAATAGTTGCACGCAGCTCCCTCAATTCTAATATCGGAAAGGTGCGTGGAAATGGGTTTCAGACACTATTTGACAACACAACTATTGTGTTTCAAGCATACTGAAGCCTTAAAGTGGCTGCAGAGACCATGCTAACCAGATATTAGCAAACTATCATTTTGACTACATAGAGTACTAACATTAAAGACACATTTTGTCTTTTAGTCCTAGACTCTGCTGCTAGTTATGTATGACAAGACTTTAGTAGAAAGTATACAACCCAACTCCAGGATTAGTTTAGGTGTAGGACTTGGGTTTAGGGTTCATTTCAGGATTTGAGATTAAATGATGTCCATGTGTCCTCACAAGTATATAGTAGTACAAATGTGAGTGTGTGTGAGTGACCACCTTGCCTGTCCCCAAGCAGCCGTAGCTCATCACATCTGCTGCTCAGGAATCTGAAGTCTATCAGCCAGCTGGAGTGAGACGACCTCCACGCCAGCTGTAATTTACCACGGGGAGATGGGATAGTGTGTGTGTATGTGTGTGTGAGAGAGAATGTGTGTATTTGTGAAGGACTGACGCAGCCAGAAAGAGCAGAATGAGTCAGTCGGTGATGTAGACTGGCAGGAAAAGTGGGGACAGGAAGAAGGAAGGGAGACGGCAGCTGTGGTGTCGGCGGTGATATGGAAGCATCACACTGCAGGTGTACAGTGAGTTTACATGAGCACCAATCAGAAAGCAGTCCTCGCTGCTCCATACAACAGCACCATCCAAGTGCCCCAATTCACTCTCCATCACACACAGGGCCCGTCAGGGAAGCCAAATCTCCAGCTGCTAATCTGATAATCCTGGGCAGATGTGTGTCCTGCAGCAGGAATAGGAATAGTGTGTTTGTGTGAGGGAGATGGAGAGGAAGTGAGTGTGTGCTGCAGTTAGTGGGGTGAGTGATACAGAGATGCAGAGAGCTGGTGTTTGTTTACCCAGGCTTCACTTTCCCTTCTCTTTCTGTGGCAGCGGCTGTCTGTTTTGCCAGATCGCCGGTCCTTCTGGAAGAATAGGCACCAGCGTTTACACAATCTGCCGAGGGTTTAACACAGCAGAAGTACTGTGTTTGGTCATTTCTTAGATCTGAGAAACGCTGATATTATCACATTTGTAGTATATATGGTCCTGAGTGAAAGTATTGGTATACGCTCTATTCGTAGTGTTTTAACCCAAGTGGATCAATTTGCATCAATAAAGCTTTCTGCTGGGAATAAATGTCCTCAAATCTCTATGGAAATAGAAAAAGGTATAATAATAATCAACATTTTTTTCAGAATCAAAAGTAATCCGTGTGTGTAGATATTTGCTGGAAATAGAATAGAAATATATTCGAAAAGAAAAAGAAGGAAAACAAGGTTTATGCTTCATTCATGCAATGCTGGCATCATTAAAAGAACCAAAAACCTCCTATTCCGTCTTGGGTGCATTATTCCAACATGGTAACCCCATGCTAGTATTGAGGCAACACCAGATAAATAGTCTAAATTACCCACTTTTATAGTGTTACATATCTGATGCAGTCATTACTGCAGATATACATACATACATACATACATACATATATACATACAGTTTAGCTGGAGAGTTTCCCTGGAGGTAGATCCCTGTGCAGTTAGCAGCAATCACTAATTCAAGGGACTAATTTCTGTGATTACTTTCGATCAGACTCGGAGACAAGAGTTCAAAATGATTCATGTAAAATTGGTGCAGCTTTAGGGGGCTAATGCCGCTTGACCCGGTGTACGTTGTTTTGCCAGAGTCAATAAATTCCTGGAGGTGGCAATAAGTGCAGTTACAGAGATAAGACTCAGGCTGAAAAACTCCAGAATTTTCCTTTAACCATAGAAACCAGATATAAACGTGTATCTCTTTTTTCTGCTGATCAATTCGATCGTGTTTTGCCATTTTGCCATCGATTCGTCAACAGTTCTTTTTGCCAGGTGGGAGGTATTGTAACTGTCAGAAGCTCGGAGGCTGGCATGTATACAGTTCATAATTATGGTCCTTGTTAGCAAACTAAGTGTTAGCCCACAGCTAACTTACAGAGTCGATGGCAGAGTTACTCTCTGTTTGAAAGCTCCAAAGCATGATAGGAACTGTAAAGCCAAAACTGAAACTTCTTCCATTGTACATTATCAGCATTTTTTTAAAGTACTAACCCACAGGAAGGCATGTCAACATGGATCTTATATTCCTAGAACACTGCTATGTGTTTAGGTGTGTTTTTAAGTTGCACTGTGTCCCTGTTCTGTGGTGAATAATGCTTAAATGACTAAGTATGCTAAACTGTGAGGGCACTGCAGTAGACTCTATTCTTGGCTCTCTCTCTCTCTGTGTGTGTGTGTGTGTGTGTGTGTGTGTGTGTGTGCTGAGACAGAACAGACAGTAGCTGAGCTGTTACACACTGTGGTAAGTACAGTGTCTAGTCACTGGCGCAGGTACACAGGGTTTTATGGCTCTCAGCTCAATAGGATCAGGGCCCAGAAAGGACAAAGGTACTCACCTTCTTTAAACCTCCCTTCAATTATTGATGGGTGCTTCCTGTCTGTTCTCTACTTCACTTCGCCTTTCTCTAGCTCAACAACAAACAAAATGCATTTCTTCTTTTTTCGGTACTCGGTGGAGGAAAAATGGTGACAAAGTTTCAGAGATGAGAAGTGAGAGGGAGTGGCTTCATCCACACTACGTTTTTGTTTTAAAACGTATAGCTTTTGCTACGTTTATGCCTAGCGTCCACACTAACGCTGCTGACCCAGTTTTAGTTTGGAAGGGTGGAAATAGAGACATTTAAAAACAATGATGCAGACACCCACGTTCGCTTCCTGATTGGGTTTTATCAGCCATGACGTGTCCTTCCCTGATTCGTCACGGCCCTATCATGTGACCCTTTCCCAGAAGAAAACAAACATCAGCCTTGACTACAACATTTACTTTTGGTCCAAGCACAGAAATCTCTGGTCTTACTTTTTTCCATTGCTGCTTTTCGTTTGTAGTATTTCCTGCTACTAACTAAGCAACCAAATGCAGAGTAGACAATCTGCTTCCTGTTTACATCGGCCCGTGCACTGGGTGTTAGGTGATGTGTTTTCAGGCGTGTTGTATGGATGGAGATGATTTCTGAAATGCTGATAAAACGCTCGTGTGTACGGAGATTGTTTTTGTGTTAAAACGCCGTTTTGAAAATGAAAATGTATTAGTGTGGTTGTAGCCTCAGTGTGATCAGTGATCCCTGAACACTGGCTTTCCTGAATAAACCTCTGACACCATCGTGATGACGATGTGTAAAAGGACACCCCTCTGTTGACCCAACTTTGCCTATTACTGATGAGTTTGTCCTATCTGATATTGGATTATGTGTTCAGAGTTTTCAGTGACACAGTTTGGGTTGAGAAGACCAATTAAATACAGCTATTGTTATATTAAAGCTGCAATATGTTTTTAACATTTAAATAATGATTATCAGTCTGTGTTCATGCCTGCCTTCCTTTTGCATGGAAATACATTTTCGATGTGTAGAAAAACAACGATAAAGTGTCTGGAACATCACTCAGAGTTTTCTGAAGGGGACTTGTTGAAGCCTGGATTTGAGTTTACCGCTGCTGCCATCTTGTCACTGTTTGCTTTGGAGCCAGACAACTTGGGCAAAGAGAGACAGGAGCCCTCTCTTAATTTAGAAATCTGAGAGATGTGTCAATCAAAGCAAACACAACCCCACAAGCCTTCTTCAAAACTGTCTCCAAAACACATGTCAGAGGAAGTGAAATTAGCAGTTCAGACCCAACTTCAGGTGGGAAGAAATGTTCTGAGGTTTTCTTCCCTGTCGCAGGTTTTCCAGTTTTTATGATGGTATCATATCAACTGTAGTTTTAAGCACTGGCTTGAACATGCACCCACAGATTTTGCCACTTCAGATGTTATAAGTAACCAAGTCATATGAGTGTAGCCAGGGGTTAGCTCTTTCAGTAAGGTGTGGCCACATGAAAGGAAACAACAGCAACAAGAACAGTAAAAAAAAAAAAAAAAAGATGCAATACAATTAGAGCTTAAAATGTAGTCGATCAATTGCTTACATCAGTCGACAGGACATTTTTGATAATTGATTAATCGTTGAAGTCATTTCACAAGCAATAATGCCTGATTCCAGCTTCTCATTTCCTGCTTTTCTCTTTGTTACACCATTGTAAAGTGAATATCTTCAGACTGTAGGCTGTTAGTTTGGAAATGTCACCTTGGGGTCTTGGATATTGTGACAGGCGTTTTTCAAAATCAAAAGATAATGGCGAGATTAATCAATAATAATCGTTAATTGCAGCCCTAAACAAAGCAGAGACCATTCAATTAAATACCATTAAATAATCACTTCATAATGCCAGAGATAACAACCTTAGTTCCTTCACAGCAATCGATGCAGCACTGAAATTGATACAAGCTGTTTAACCCTGATGTAATTCAGTCCCGATCAATCCTGACTATCAATCGTAACAGAGGCTGTGTCCTGTTAATTGAAGGACTGGAACCAACACCATCCACTTCAGTTAAGCATGTCAGCAATTACATGTAACGTCAAAGGAGAATAATAATACGGATCTTATGTGAGTATGTGTCTGTGAGAGATAACCTGTATAAAACGTACAAACACGGCATTGTTGTTCTGCCATTAAGCCGGCAGCGGAGGAAGTAACAGAGCCGAATCGACATCTGTGTAAAATGAGGGAGCCGGCAGGACGGGCCGGGGTGTGGCGTTTTGATGACCTGTTATGTGTGTGACCCACCAGCAGGGGGATTTGAAAAGCAGCTAGCAGCAGTTAGCAGCTAACTCAAAGAAGGAGAAGAAGTATCTAGCAGCAAAACTACAGCAAATGACTGCTAATTGGGGAGACAACGAGGTCTGGAACAGATGACGACATATTCACGACGCGTATGTTATACATCACACTAGACGCTGTTGTGTTACACATCACGTCTCTTTTGCTTCCTGAACGCCAGCATCTGTCTAAAATCACACACTGGGGCAGCATTATACCACCGTTGTAAATAAGCAAAGCCGGCATAGTGACGGGTCTTCTTTACGGATCCTCTTTACAGCAGTATTGCTGGATCTGAAGTGAAACTATAACAACCAGCTAGTATATTTAGCGTAGTTATCCTTGAAAATTCGAAGGCCACTGTATCAAAAACTGTTTGACCGTGGGACAGGGTAAATTTTATGTCAGCACCAGTTTAAAGTAAATCAGGCAAAACTTAAAATGGCATAAATTATCTACAGACAATTTAAGCAAAACAATCAATATTTGACCCCATCAATACTTAAGTGTCCTCTTAAATGTCTGTAGAGAAGTCAAGACAAACAAAATATGGGATCCCCCTTCAAAATGCAAAAGTATAACTCAAGAAAAAATAGCAATGCATTGCAAAATGTAATCCAAGAATCAATCTCACCGGCGTTGAAAGAGCAGACTTGAACCGGGCCTGAAGCGATGCCACAGTCATCAGTCCGTCATTGTGGTTCTCAACTTATCAAACCTTTCACCTTTTTAAGAAGTGATCTGAACCCACAAAAAGGAGCTTTTATATGTCTTCCCCTTGACAGGCAGCTAACCCCACTTGTTATCCTCCACCTCCCTTTGACTCCTCCCCCTGTGAAGCTCGGGGACCAACACCCAGCTCCACCATAGAAACTGACCAGACTTACATTTGCAGTTAACCTGGCTGATTAGTGAGAGCGTGAAAGAACAAATTAGAAAAGTCTAACCTTGCAAGGATTTATAATCTTTTAGACCAAACAAATTAACACACCTATCCTTTCACACTTGTGGTGGTGTCTTCAAAACGCCGGTGGAGAGGGAAACAGACCAGTGCTCGTGCATCTCAGCTGGCGCTGCACACCATTACTGGGAATATTTCTCTCATGCAATCACTTTGTGCCATTGCTCATTGATTTTTCCCTACAGCAGATGTTATCTGTTATTGAAAGACATCCAATTTGATAAACCGAGAATCCTGGTAACTCAGTTAGTTATTCTACTCAACCAAATGAAGCAGCAGCCAAATCCAATCATGAAGGAGACTAACTAGCTTACTAACTAGCTTAGCAGAGTATCAGCAACTGTAACTCTAGTGGATTTCATGCAATTTGGTAACTGAAACTACCTTTAGCAAGAGTTCAGCTGGGTTTATATTAATAGTTGATGGACCCATGCCAAAACAGAGATGCATATAATGAACTATGGACTATAAAAATATAAATATGTATTTTATTACCGTGAATATTATCCAAAGGCGTTGTCTGCATTTCTTTAGGTATTATGTATGGCAATGATTTTTTGTGGTACAATTTTTGGGTTTGACTGAGTGACCGGTGCCTCCTGAGCCAGCGCATGAAGACAGAGTAGTACTGGGACAGCATATTGCCTGCTGCAAATTAGATAGGAAACCAATTGGTTTGGTTTGATTCAGTCTTCAGGGCCCAGATCTTTCACTTTGTGACACATAGGCAAATATGCCCTGGCGCACACACACTCACACACTCGCACACACACTCTGCAGCTGGGGCTATTAAAGAGAGGCACCAATAGGAGCTTGGTGAGAGATAATTGTCTCATAAGTCAGTAAGCACAGCTGTTGGCAAGGTCAAGTTTCATTTATGGATGCACGTCGCCACTCTCAGTTTTGTCTCTGTTTTTTCCAATCTGTCTTTCTTCTTCTCTCCTTTTCCCCTTTTTCTCTCTCTGAGCCTGTTCTGTACCTGTCCTGCTCCCTGTCACTCCCCACCATCCTTCCCTTCGTCTCTCTTTCTGCATGGTTGGGCTTCAGGATTGCTTGTGCCCTTCAATGAATATTAATGGGAGAGTTTGGATATTATATGAAAATGAACTGTTTATTTACAGAGTCTCTCTCTTTTGGCTTTATGGGAGGTTGGGCAGGGGCTGGCTGCCAGACTCCCAAGTATGAGGATGAAATAGGCCGGTTCTGTGCTAAATAGGATTCAGGTCAGTAAGAGGCTGTGGCCAACCGGATCTGTCATACGGCTTTAGAGGAGCCCTCTCTTTTCAAAACAACACTACAGCAAAGCACCGTTTTCTTTGGAACCGGGTCAGTGGAGGATGTCTCAAGTGGTTCTGGGTTTGTCTCAGTAGTACATGTGCTTCAAATTTGGTTTGGCTGGTTATTGAATCATTTAAGTATGTATTAGTATATATTAGTCAAGAGGCAGCAGCCAGACTTAAAGACTTGATTGACTGACTGTCAGCAGAGAAAGAAGTACTGAAGTCAAAGTAGCAGTATGGAAAAGTATGTAAAAGTCCTGCTTCAGTAAAAGTATTGGGAGAAAAATGTAATCCAAAGTTTCCAAAGTAAAAATACTTAGTTAGAATGGTATGGTTTGGTGTCACTGTCCGGTGAAAACCTATATCTGGAGTTTGTAGGGTTTTTCATGGTTTCAGATCAGTTTAACAAGAAAAGAAAGGAAGAACAAAGGGAGGAAACTAAAGAAAGACATAAGGTAATAGGAGGGGACAGAGGGAAGGAAGAAGAAAGGATGAAAGGAAATAGTTAGGAAAGAGGTGAAGAAGGAAAGGAATAAACAAAGACAGATGGAAACACAAAATGATGAAGACAATAAAAAATAAGGAAGGGAAAAGGAAGGAAAAAGGAGGCTAGGACAGAAAACAAAAGGGAAGAAGAAAGAAAATAGGGAAGATAGGAACAAACACTAAGGTGATGGGGGAA
>SEMN01001393.1:0-62447 GCA_005408345.1 Macquaria australasica
AAGATGCACTGTTGTAGATTAAACTGCCCGATACAAAAGAGTCAAACTCAGCTCCACCTCCAGCAGCTACATGCAGTTTACACATCAATGCATCAGAGATAACAATCCAATAATATATTAGGCCTTATACTAATATATATATATATATATAAAAATATATATATAATAAATACTTTGTTTTTGTTGTAACATTACGTCTGTCTCATCGCCTCCTTCGTCTCCAGCTCCTAACTGTCTTCTTCTTCTTCGCTGTCAGAAATTTATTTTAAATTCTAATGAAGATCACAAAGTTTCCAAAGACACCAAACATGTCAGACTGAATTTTGGTGAAATGTGTCTAAAATTAGGTTTAATTTTGTGCTGTCAGTCATTTCATCATGCAGGGCTTCACTTCATTCAGCAGCGACACAGCAGCTCTGTTTGAAGTCGGCTCTTTATAATCTGTAATTTCCATCCAGATGGTGGAAGTTTCTCATTCGGTTCCTCTCGTCCTCCAAACTCTCATTAGTAGGTTTCATTCTGAGCCGTCAATCATTCTATTCAAACCAGAGAAATTACATTTTGCTTCAGAAAAATGGAAAGAAAAGAAAAAACAGACTGAACTCAAACAGCAGTCAGTCTCTTCTCTCACCTCCAACATTTACACAGAAGTTTTCATGTTTCATCACATTACATTCTGAATATTGAGCTATAACGCCCAGTTTTAGCTTGAACACGCCCCTTCACATATTAGATCATACACTGTATACAATCTAGCCCTGTAACTTTGATTATTTTCATTATTGATTAATCTGCTGATTATTTTCTTGAATAATGGTTTAGTCTATAAAATGTTAAACAATAGTGAAAAATAGCATTCACTGTTTCTCAGAGGAAACTTGTTTTGTTGAAACTTGTTGAAGCTGTTTAATGTTTAGTGTTGAGGGGACCTGAAGGGAGCAGAGTCCTCACAATGTCAGTGTCACACACATACACACTTGTGAGGACAATGCATTGCTTTTTTGTTGGAAGCTGACAAAAGCAAGTCTGAACCCAAAAGTTACATTTATAACCTTATGAGTACCATCAAAGAGGAGGGTCCCCACAAGGTGATGAATACAAACACAGACATAATGCAGCATGAAGACACCATGACAGAAAACCATTGAATGTTACATTTGGAGTGTATTTATTAATATAATAATAATAATAATAATAATAATAATAATGCAGTGTAACCTTCAGTCAGTCCCACTGATCTGAGAATCTATTGCAGAGAATAATCACAGTTATAAAAATATCTTTCATCACACGTCCAAAGAGTCGTGTTGGTGGCTTTTTTAAAACTTTTATTTATCTCCAAAAAAAAAAAAAATACAAATACAAACACAGACTTCGGACCCCCCAGGTGAATAAATGAAGACATGTTTTTCCACTGCAGAGTCAACAACTGAAGCTTTTGACCAGCGGAGACGACTTTTATCAAGTCGAATAACATTTGAGATGAAATAAGATATTTTACTATGAGAGGGATTCAACTGTTTATCAACAGACCAATTCTAATTTTAAAGAGTTTGTTTTATCTTATAAAAGCTGTATTATTAAATTAAAAATGCATCCAAAGTCCAGCAATAGAGTTGTTAAGCAACAGGGCTTCTGGGAAATGTGGTCTCTAAATCTGGAGAGACAATCAATGTAACTGAACTGTAACTCAATACAGTCTGCTGTTGTTTTATTGATGTTTACTGATCATATTCTAAGATCAATTAGTATCTATGACAGACCTTCATATTAAAAGCTGAAACCTTTGTGTTTTTAACAAAGTTAAACAGTGATTATTCTATTGGCACAAAAAAAACTACAGATTCCATCTATCTTTGTTTGGACCTAAATTTATGGAAGCCCATTTGTGCCAGAATAAAAAAAACAGATAAAATATTAGGAATTACAAAAATAAAAATACTCTTACTTATAGATAGGAAGTCAAAAAAAAAAAAAAACATTTTAATTTTGACTTATTACATCATAGTTCAGATTTACTAAGTTGAAATTAAGTCAGAAGTTTGACTTTATGTCTCATAACTTTGGATTTTCTTTCTTTTCCTGGCTGTATTTGGCTTCCATACACTATTGTCTACAAGTTGTTTATGTTTATGAGTTTATGGATGGTGGCATGGGGGGAGGTCATTACTTTGTTTTTGATGAAAACAGCTGTTTATTTCTGTGACTGGACTGTAATCACCAGTACAGAGTTTGAATTTGGACATTTGCTAATATGAATAAATGAATAAGTAAAGCCTGGTGTTTGTCAGAGGCGAGCAGTTAATGTGATAATGATGCAGTGGAGAATAAACTGAAACCCAGGGGAGCTCTAATATAAATCTGATTATCAGCTGCAGTGGAAAAACACACTGAGGGAGGAAACGTGTCGCCACAGGGAGAAAAAAAAAATCAACAAAACATTAAAAAGAGATGATGTTTATCTGAGTTATCTAATGGATCCTCTGCTGATTTAATGTGAGCGTGGCTCAGATGTAAATGAGGCTCAATCATTATTTTAGTGAAAAATCCTGCATGTCCAATAAAAAACATGTTTTTTTCTCAAGACATTTTTAAAGACACAGTGAATCATATAAAACCTCTTTGTTATCTCACTGTGGTTCATCAGAGACTCTACGTTCACTCTCAGTCAATCAAATCAATTTCAATTCAATGAATCAAATCCTGAAAATGATATCACACCCACATATTATTCTGTTTCCCTCAGTAATTCGTCACATTACAGAACCGAAAGACTCTAACAGCAGTTTCACTGAGTCTTTAAACTTATTTTCAAGACAAAATTATTGTTTTCTCACAGATGCTGTGAAACCACGTGAATCAAAATGGCAGTCGAGTGGTTTTTCTGTGACAACATGTACACGAGCGGAAGTATGGAAGCCCATTTCTGCCAAAAAAAAAACAAAAATGGATTAAGAAAAATGTCAAAAATATGAGCTATTAAGGTACTTCTTAGGTCATAATTATGTGCTAATAAGTCACAGTTATGTGATAGAAATTCAAAATGAGGTCTTTACCAGAGACAAAGAACTAACATTTCAGTTTACACATAAATGTAAATATGCTAGAGTTAGCTAATGAGCTCATTTTTACCTGTAGTCCACGGGCAGGTTATAACAATTCACTATTATGATTTTTTAAATCAAAATTATGTGAGAGTAAATCAAGATTATGACTTTCCAAGTCAAAATTATGAGTGAGTCATATATGTGACATTTTCATTCATGACTACTTACAATGAGTATTTTAAATTCTATCATCCAAACTTTTTATCCATTTTTCTTCTTTTCTTGGCAGAAATGGGCTTCCATATAATACATGATGCAGAGGTGATGAACCTGGGCATTTGTCCAGAAGAAGTTTCCATACAGGTGTGTACAGGTGTGTTGTTAATGTGTCGAGTCTGTTTAACTAAACAAATGTTTGTCTTTTTGTGCTTTTTTTAAATGAATCCTCTCTGTGGACTTCAGTAGAAATGTTTTATCAGCTGGACCATCAACTCCCTAAAATTAAAAAACAAAAACATTACACCTGGAGTTTTCATCTTTAAATTTCCTTCTGAGTTTTTCCACAAAAAACAAAACAAAAAAAAACAAAATGAAGAAACCTGCAGTAAAAGTCCCGCCCTCGTTAAAACCATCAAAACAAAAGAGAAGAGATGGAAAGTGTAAACCCCCCCCCCGTCTTTATAATATCATAGGAACAATATAAGATTTGATACATTATCCTTCCTCCTTTTTTCCAAAAGCTGTTTTTATAGTTTTAAGGTAACTGATGATCTCAGGTAACGTCAAAGTCTCTGCCTCCTTCTGAAAACTCTTATTTTGAAATACTAAAATAGTTCTGAGAGACCAAATGCTCGAATCCCATTGGCTTAGGGCGGAAAATCGTCCAACAGGAAGTGTTTTATTTTGAAATATCCAGTCTCAGATTGCATGTTGTTCTTTAAATTGTTAAATAAATGAAAGAGCTTCCTGTCTGTAGAGTCTACTTCCTGTCCATGGCTTCTCCGTTGCTGCCTCTTCTTAACGCCATCCAACATGGCCGCCTTTTTCCCAGAATCCTCTTGTCATCATAAACATTTTCTTCTCAAATTAAAAGAAGGAAAACATCTGTAAGAAACTGATTCTCTGCATAATCAGACCAGGAGACATTTCTGTTTGTGGGTATTTTCTCCTCGGTCATTAAGACGTAACAACACTTTGTCTTTTTGTTTCGTTTCCATGACGACGGCGGTCTTTTCCTCTGTGAGTCTGAAGGCACTTGATGTCATGGCAGAGGGTGAACTCTCCTCCTCGGTCCGACGCAGACAGATGTCAAAATAAGATTTAAAAGTATTTTTTAAAAACTCTGTCGGTCCGCCCGCTGCAAAAAGTTACCTCCCCCCAAAAAAAGAGAGAGAGAGAGAGAGACTGCCGTTTGTCCGTCCAGCTCGCGGTACAGTACTGTTGATCTGTGGGGGGGGGGGTTATGAGTGGGGATGGTTGGATGGGGGGGGGGGGTCAGGGAAGATGACATTCAAGCTGTTATTTCCTCTTTTTTCTGACTGAAGCGCCGGCTTTTCTGTGCTTTGTGGCGCCGAGCTGAAAACAAAAAGGTGGACAAGTTTCAGAAGATCCTCTGATGGACGATCAGCTTTTAGACAACTTACTGTCTCTGTTCTCACTGAGTTCTGTCAACGTTCTGCAGTAATCTGACATGTAAACAAGAAACCTGGGTTCTGTAATCTGGATGAGGGATCAGAGAAAGATGCAACCTGAATCGTCAGTGATTCACCGGTCTGGTTCTGTGTAGCAGGAAGTTCAACAGGAAAACCTTTTCTCTTTCTCTCTGAGAGCAAGATGTTCAGATGGATATGTTAAGTGTCTGGATGTGGTTAGCTTAGCATAAAGTTAGCATAAAAATAGGACTTTCCAAGTCAAAAATAATGAGAAATGAACCTAAAATTATGAGCGAGTGAGTCAAACGTGTGATGTTTTCATTCATGACTACTTTTTATCCACGTTTTTCTTTTCTTGGCTCCTACATGAACAGTGAACACTTCTAATTATTACAGTTAAAGGAATGTGAAATAACTGTCTGGAGTCAGTTAGCTTAGCATAAAGACTGGAAGCAGGGGGAAACAGCTAGCCTGACTCACCGTAAGTTTAAGGGGAGTCTCTGTGCTAAGCTAAGCTAAGCTAAGCTACCGCTGATGTCCATCTGAAACAGTCTGCAGAAGACGAGTTCTGGTCCGTGAAGTCGCCACTTCTCCATGTGATCCTTTGACCTGTTGTGTCGGCCATCTTGGCAGGAAGTCTCTCTGTACTTCTGACCTTATCTTTGGTAGTTGGGGGGGTGAATGGTGGGGGGTGATGGGATTGGATGGGAGGAGGGGTGATGGAAGGCAGAAGAGTCAAAGGTCGTGGCGTCCCGTAAAGAGGGGGGGTCACCTCTGCCGGACAGTCAGAGACAGACTCAGAGTGACGCAGAGCTGCCATATATGGGGCGATGAGGGCGGGGCGAGTGACCTCAGATCTGTGAGGGAACAAACGAATGAAGTCAGTTAAGGAGGAAGTGGTGTAGCTGTTAAAGGATCTCTCCCTCTAGATAAAGCTGTTTGGGAGGTTTTCGTTTTTAACAGTGTAAACTTAACACTTGCTGTTAAATGAAAAGGAGGGAAATGGTAGCAGATATGTTACTAAAGAGCTGTAGCGCCTTCATCACAGTGTCTTCATCACAGTGTCTTCATCACAGTGTACTCACTGTTGGGAGGGGGGTCTTTACATTCACCCTCCTCGATGGTGACATCATCGATGGCGATATCTCCCTCGATCCCCGACCCCCGGACTCCCTCCATCACCATCTGCCAGACCGAAAGACAGGAAACTGAGCAGCGCTGCAGGAAGTACTCAGGTCCTTTACTGCAGTAAAAGTACTAATGCCACACTGTACAAATACTCTGTTAAAGTAAAGTACTGCATAGAAACTGTTCCTGCAGTAACAGTGTGAGTACTCAGTAACAGTGTGTGTACTCAGTAACAGTGTGTGTGTACTCAGTAACAGTGTGTGTACTCAGTAACAGTGTGAGTGTACTCAGTAACAGTGTGAGTACTCAATAAAGTGTAGTGTTGAGTATTAAAGCAGTAAATGTTCTATCTGATCTCATTAGATGATTCTTCCTCATCGTTCATGGAAAAGCAGGATTTTACTGTTGGAGCTCATTTTCAACTAGTTTAAATGCCTAATTGATTAGTTGAAGAGAATAACTGGAGAATAACTCATCAATAATGAAAATAATCGATAGTTGCAGCTCCTCTTCAGACACGTCACAGCGTGTCTTACTGAAGTCCAGAGGGCAGATGTTTGGATCCGTCCAGCTGATATCAAAGGCTGAAATAAACTGGGTGTGGCCTGCAGTAAAGGGGTGTGGTTTGTACCTGGAAGGCTGCGGTCGGGTGGATGTTGACCTTGGCTTGCCGCCAGCGGTCTCCTTGGTTACCGGTCAGACTCCAGACCAAGGTGTCGGTCACCGTCTGAGCTTTCTGACGCAGAAACACGTTCAGAGCTCCTGCAGACACAAACAACAGGGTCAGGTGTTTATTACCTGTCACATCGTGTACCTGAGGCAGGCGGCTGCAGTCTTACCTATGTGCTTGCCGTACATGTGGTAGTAGAAGGCGAAGCAGTAAGTGGGGTTGTTGGTGATGGAGGAGGAGGAGGAGCTCTTGGAGTTCATGTTGAAGGTGGGAGACAGCAGCCGGGCCTTGTCTCCATCCAGCCGCGGCCTCGACGTCTCGATGTACATGTAGAAACCTGAGAGACCATCACAGGTCAGCTCAGGGTTAATAAACTGATACATTATTATTTATTTCAGACCTTTTTCAAAAGTCTGTTTTTAATTTATGACACTTGTATTAATAATCTAAGCCAATCACACGCCTCGAGCCGCTCTTAGCAAGCTCAGCAACTGCTACCAATTAGCCAGCAAGCTCCTGTTAGCCAGAGCCAAACATTACAAAGACACAATAACTCATCTCCTCTTTTTAGCTACCAAGCTAACCAGTCTCTCTATGAACCAAAGTGTTGGACACATTAACATGTTGACCTGATGGTGGCGCTAGATGAAAAGTCAGAGGATCAGCAGAGTTATTCCAGTTCATCCTGAGGGGAACATGAATGTTTGTACAAATCCATCAAACGGTTCCAGATTTATTTCAGTCTGAACCAAAGTCTGAGTTAACCCACATTATGATTTTCTTATTTATTAATTTAGTATTGAGCACTTTGAGGCTCCTAAAAATCAAATGCTGTAAAAACAAAGCGACAGAAGATGTAAAACAAACAAATTCATGTGGATTTTTCCTTTTAATTTACTTTGACTTCCTGAGCTGTACCGGGACTCGAACCTGTAACGCTGCCTTGCTCTCCTCCACTGACCTGCACAGATTCACCCACGGGGCAGAAACAGTAAGAACGAATGTAACAGCAGCGCAAACAAATCCACCTCCGGCTCCTCCAGCAGAGAAACAATCCTCACTAATTAAACTGAGTGTAGAAAACACACAGTCACATGTGTTTCCTGTTTGACAGCAGATTTAAAACATTCAGCCTGAGGTTCACTTTAATGAGACTGCAGAGTGAAACGAGCTGCAGAAGAAGAAGAAGAGCGGGGGGGAAGCAAACAACATATTAACTGTGTGTGTGTGTGTGTGTGTGAGTTATTTTAACCTTTGTTTACTGAGGGATTAAACTCTGAGCTCAGCTATCTTCTGTTTCCCTGTTGTACAGTTAATCCTGATCATACTGAGCTGCTGCCAGCAACACTTTATTTTAACCCTCACTGTTTTAATATCTATAAGCAGAGACACACTGTAAAAATACTCTGGTACAAGTAAAAGTCCTGAATTAGTATGTGAGTATAATCAGGAAAATGTACTTAAAGTAGTAAATGTTCCCTGTGACTGTTATATCATCAGATGATTATTCCTCATGAAATCACTGAGACTTTTAAAAATGAAACTTTATATTTGTGAGTGTTTTTTAAGATTTACGTCTTCAGTAGGAACCAATGAGCTTGCAGGTTTTTGCTGTTTCTGTTGCTGTTTGGACTTCCTGTAAGTATAACTCTCTCTCTCTCTCTGTCTGACCGGCTGTCTCTCTACCTCAGGGTGGGGTGTGATGACCAGGTGTTGACAGCCAATCACATTTGATTATTAGCCTCTTCCTGCCTGGAGGAGCTGCAGCAGGCGGCCTCTGAGACGACAGGTTGACTCACACTCTGCATTTTGCTGTGTGGCTGTTTCCCACACTGCACCCGGTGCAGCACATCGAGTTTACCTGTGATGAAATCTGCTATAGAAATTAAACTGCCTGGAGTCGTCCAGTAGGAATCTTTCCCAGAGCTACCTTCCATCAGGCTCACTAGCAAAACCTGTTAGTAAAACAAACGTTTCATCTTGGTTGACTGACGAGGCGTTCAAACGTTACTGCGACGCCGATCACAGACTGCAGCTTTAGTTTCCTCCATTTCTCAACACAGAGTGAGTTCAGACTCGTGAACAGGAGGACGCTCTACGATCAGCAGCTCAGCTCGGCTCAGGTGATCACACCTCAGCACACCTGTACCTGGCTGCACTGCGACACAATAATCTCAACTCAAACTCCCACTAACAGGTTTTTTTCTGAAGAGAAATGAACCTCACTGACAGTGAGATGAAAAGATTCGCCACATTACACAAAATGATGAACTTTACTTTCAGACAAACTAAAGTGGCACCAACAAATATTCGATTTACACTCTGAGACCAAAGTTTATCTTTCAAAAGTAATTTTATAATAATCAAACTCTGCAGAGACGTCAGAGCCTCACCGGGCGATGATGGACGTGTCAGAGAAAATGTCCAAATAGGCATTATTGGATAAATCGACCACATATTCAAAACCTAAATGGTCACTTCCTCATCACATGAAACATTCAGTACTTCTCTGCTTTATTTAGGGGTCAGTTAATGAATTTGTAGGTAAAAATGAAGGTATTTAGTTTCTTTATGAGAAAGTGTGGGAGCATCAGCCTGGACTTCATCCTGAATCTGCACGTCATTATCGTCTCTGTCTGTCTTAATGTTTCTTCTCCTCTGACGGATTTCTTCCTTTATCACTGTTGAACATCTGTTTCAAAATGGCGGCTCTAGAAAGAAGCCCTTACTTTTGACATTTAGTTTGAACACGTTAAACAGCTGAAACTGTTTCATCTGTCAAACTGAAGCTCTTGAGCTTCTGGAAACATCTGGACAGCTGACTGTTGTGTTTAACAGTAAGAAGTAAATTAACAGACAAATCTTTCAACTGAACTGTCAGTCTTTTCTGCAAACTATACTTTGCTCTGGGACAGATGCTAAAGTTATCTTTATCTAACTAAAGGCACTGGACAGTTTGACAGGTCGGCTCACTACGCCTCCTCACTGATCCAGTGTCAGTGCTGACAGTACTAAGATAATTCAGTCAGACGTTTTCCTCTCTGCAGTCTGGCTGTGAAAGTCAGTCTGTATCTGTGACATCCTGCTTTTTCCTGATAAGGTAATTTGTCTGCATGGGAGGGAGAAATGCCAAACTCCACTGGAAAATGTGGCAATTTAGTTTGGAGCGTTCAAGTGATGAAATTTCCCTCTGGCAGCCATGTTGGAGGTGTTACTCTGTCTCTGATCCATGTGACTGATTTTGTGTTTAGAAAATACTAACTAGCTAACTATCTAATTAGCTAACTGCTAGCTAGCTGATGAAACAAAGCTTTATGTACTTAAGATAGAAGGTAAAGACTGCAGACACAGTTTTGACGTGCAATTAAAATGACAGATAAAAGCTTATTTGCACTGTGGTGCTTGTTAGCATTGTAGCTTCGGTCTCTTCCTGCGTTATCAATTTCAGACTGTGACATTTTGTCACAGCTAAAGTTGCATATTAGCTCTACCACTGCAGAGAACCACTATTTGAACAGTAACTACTTTAATTCAAATTCCCTGACATTTGTTAGTTGGTGGCTAGCGAGCTAATTTAACTTGCTAGATGCCTTATACTAAAGTCAGCTTGCTAGTTAACGCATATTAACTCATTAGCAACACTGGTGTCGAGTGTGAGGAGTGAATTTAAATAGTTTTAAACCACCAGAATCACTTCTACATGATGAGTGAGCTACTAAAAGTATTCATATAATGTCGACAGGATGTGCAGAGCGGGAAAACGTCCGTCATTCTGAAGTGGGAATGTTCATGTGTTGCTCTCAGTGCTAGCTTTGTCTCCGAACCAAATCAACAGCTAAATTAACTATTTTCATTAGGTCACATTTTTTCACTTAGTTAACAAGTGAAACCAGATAAAGAGTTGACTTTAGGTAGATACCACATGAAGGCAACAGTGTTAACGCAGCTCCCCCCCCCTGTGAATAATGGCTCTGCTGTCCAGCCTCACAGGTAGCCAGCAAAGTTATATATACAATTTCAGTATTATTATTATTCTTTTATGAATATCACTTTATATGTTTATGACCTGAAAACATGTGCAGGACTTCTGGTGTCTCAGGTAACTGATGTTTTGGTCCTTTGAGTTTACGAACTTCTTCATGATCTCTGATCTCAGAACAGCAAAGTTAACATGCTCGCTATTTTAAAAAAGAAATAAAAGAGTATCAATACCTAAATTCCAGCTATAATTACTGAAATAATCCCCCAAACAAACAAAATCTTTTCTCTTGTAACCAAAGCCAGATGTGTCGTATCGCTCACTCATTAAAATTACTTTTCTTTGCCTCTTTTGAACAAACTATTAAATCCGCAGCAGAACAAAACTGCAGTTTGTCCGTCTCACTGCTCTCATTCAGTCAGCGAGGACTCGACTCCTCGGGCTGCTTCACTGCTGCTTTTTATTTTCAGCCTCTTATCGTGTTCGGAGTGGGCCCGAGCGCTTCACTGTTAACGTTCAGTGTCAGTTTTAATCCTCGGCTCTCCTCCTACTGTCAGAGCTGCTGGCGACAGCACGAGACGAAACACAAACACACACCGACAAATCAAAACTCCCACAGCGAGCAGAAGGCCATGAAGGAAGCGGAGAGGAGTGTGAACAGGTGACGGACAGATCTGTTAATGTGTCTCCTGTCGGCTCTCGATGTTAAACTGTTAAACACTCTCACATGCTCAAACGGAAATTAGAGTTTGTTTGATGTCTACTTGTAGCTCAGATTAACATTTTAGGAAATCCTCTTCTTCTCTTTCTTGCTGAGAGTCAGATGTTCACATTGATTCCACTCTCATGTCTGTCTGTCAAATATAAGGCTACAGCCAGCAGCCGGTTAGCTTAGCTTAGCATAAAAAGACAGCTAGCCTGGCTCCGTCCAAAGCTAAACAAAATCCACCTACCAGCACCTCTAAAGCTCCCTGACTGACACGTTTGTAAATTAGGAGATTCAGAATAAAAGGTTGACTATCATCGGATCAGAATGCATAGGAAGAGCAATGAAGATGAAGTCAGGAAACCTCCTTTGAACAAAAGTTTTTTTTCTCCAGAAACTCAAATGATTGCATCACGAACAGACAGGAAAAGGAACAAAGACACACACGGGCTGCTGAATCAGAACTGCCGCCCTCTGCGAAGGTCAAAGCGTGACTGAAAGGGAGTTTAAATAAGGAGTGATCAGGTGAACTTAATCAGGTAAATGAGGGGGGGCAAGGGTGAAAACAAGAGCTAATCAGTGATGAGGAGAGGAAAGGAAGTGAGGTAAAGGAAGTGAAAAAAGGAAAGAAAACAGGCATCTTTCCTACAACGTTAGATCTGGTTTGTTCATCGTGACAAAAACCAAAGTGTGAAAATAACAATTGGCTGTTTTATCGAGGTGCAGGTAGGTGGGTTTTGTTCCCTTTGGACGGAGCCAGGCTACCAGTTTCCCCCTGTTTCCAGTCTTTGTGCTAAGCTAAGCTAACACAGATATTAGAGTGTATCAATCTTCTAAGCTAACTCTCCGTCTGAAAGCAAAGACGCAGATTTCCCCAAATGTCAAACTGTTCCTTTTAGACCTCAGTGAGTGTGTATACATCCACACTGTGTCTGTGTGGTTCTGTGTGTGTGTGTGTGTGTGTACCCTGCTTGGAGCCGCTGTGGTCGGAGCTCGGTCCGGTGTTCGGGGTGTATTTGGTGTCTCGTGTGGCGGCGCTGTGACGAGTCCAGTCGAACTCGTCTGTTTTGTCCTGAGAGAACAAACATAACGCCTCGTCCTCGAACCCACACTGGAACTCCCCTGCACACACACACACACACACAAATTACATATAACAGAATACATCTTATTAAATATGAACACATAAAATGATGTGAATACAGTAAACAGTGTATTAATTTGTGAGAATTATCTTGAATAAAATAGAACATCATAAATCAGAAACCCAAATGCAGAACTTTGATTGGTCAGGTGTTTTTATTCTTGTTTCAGGGAAACGATGCAGCCGTTACATGCTGTAGTTACTGGGTGTATATTCATATTATATTTAGTAAGAAGTAATCTCTGAGTCAGAACCAGTCTGTGAGCTGCGACCTGCTTTAGTTCAGTTACATTTCGACTCATAAGGACTTCTTCTATAAGTCGACTGAGTTTGAACTCATGAACGGCTGGTTAGCGGCTGTTGGTGAGTAAAGAGTGTCGGTGTGGGCAGGTACTTACTGAGGTGTGGGTTAACAGGAGCTGCGAAGGGACAAAACACAAGAACTCTGTTAGATTATCTTCAGGCTGAAACCTTCACGTTGCTGGAAAAAACCAAGAGAGTCAAGTGTGACATAAATACAAATGTAGGGATGAACGATAAATTAATGGACGATAAATAAGAAAATTGAATTATTGTTATTGTTCTGATAATGAAATTTCAGCCAATAATTAGGTCTGATATTAATGATGAGCCTGGGCTGTGGACGGGGAAACCCGGTTCAATGAGGATTAGTTGAAGTCCAGCAGGCTTGTGTGAAAGGAGATCCGGTCTGGAGTTAATAAGTCTGCATATTATAAAAATAAACCAAAGTTAATACAGTTTATAATAAATAAAATATTCTTTATTCTCGGGATGGTGACAGCTCTCTAAACATAAATACAAAAGAAATTAAAAAATATAAGCTTTATTGTCCTCTTCACAGTTTTGCATTAATTAGTATGTATCAATTATTAATATTATTGTATCTGTATCGGCCATAACAAACAGATGATTATAGGTTATCAGAGCATCTCGATATCAATAAACCTGGTTTCAGTTCAGGGTGGCTGTGATTGGCTCCTCACAGCTGAGTGTTTTCTTTCAGTTTAAAACAGGAAGCAGAAGTTTTCTTTCAGTTTAAAACAGGAAGCAGAAGTTTTCTTTCAGTTTAAAACAGGAAGCAGAGAAGTGAAACACACCAGCAGCAGGTTTGACAGTCAGCTGTTTTTTAATCTGATTTTCAGAGCAAAAGGTAATTACACCACACACACACACACACACACACTCAGTGCAGCTGTTGGAAACTGTGTGAACAGCTGCTGCGTCATTTGGCAACAAGCTTGTGCTTCGTTAGCAACCAGCACTAATTGATGAGCTCTGTGCTGTCTGAGTGTGTATGTACTTGTTCTTCTATCATTGTGAGGACCAATTTTTAGATCTCGAAAGTGAGGACACTGGTTACAGATCAATTCTCTTATCATTTTCAGAATAAAAGCTGTAAAAAGCCACTGAACACTTCCTGCTCAGCAGCAGACACAGTAAGAGACGAGCTGTGAACACAGTTTAGATATTTCCCTCAGGAGGTGGTGGAGACATCAACAGTTTTAATGTAAAGATGATCGTAAACTCTATCTTATAAATCTTGTTGAGCTTGATTGATTGATTGAAAGAGTTAACTGTAAATGACTTTAGATCAATAAGTGCCCCCTAAATACTGCAGAAGGAAAATAATCTAAATCTAAAGTTTCACTCAAGTTTTTATTGTTTTGGTTCATTTTTAGGTCTTTTATCATGAACACTGATGCTCTGTGTGAAGTGACATGAAAAATGATGTTTACATTTGAAAATAATTAAAACTAAAATAACACACACACATCATTGTCATCATCGTCCTCTTTCTCTTCTCGTCTAGTATATTACTCTCTTCTGGCTGAAACTTCATATCTTCTCTTTTTTCTTCATGACACTGGACTACAAGTCGACAGTCGCAGTGAAATGAATGAAAAACGTCTGCTTCCTGTTTACTACAAAATAAGACCCAGGTTGCCATAAACCAGGATAAATCCTTTAACAAAATAAAACATTAACCTTGTGTCCGATTCACTGTGTGGAGGAAAAAGAAGTTCACAGCCTCAGAATATGTTAATTTACTGACTACATGACCTTTTACAGCTGTGTGTGAAGACAACAGCCTGCAGCGTTAACACACACACACACACACACACACACACACACACAGAGGTGACATGTCTTTAACTAAAACATAAAGCTGACTGATGATTTTCTCTCTGCAGGTTCACTTTAATAGGAATAAAAGAAAACAAAGGGCCTGAAGAAATTTAAAAACTGATGAAGGATTTGGAAAATGATTCTTAAATATGTGTGTGTGTATGTATGTGTGTGTGTGTGTGTGTGCGTGTGTGTCTGTGTGTGTGTGTCCTGCAGGGTCAGAGGTGTGGTGTGTGATGTCACAGCATGTTAGCAGCGCTAGTTTGAGTTAGCACTACAGATCTGGGACAGTGTGAAGACAGGAAGCTGCACACACACACACACACACACACACACTTTGCAGCATATATATATATATATGTATATGTATATATATATGTATATATGTATATATATATATGTATATATATAACAGATAACCATCCTGACAGTTCTGCCCTTTGAGAGAGCCAGAGAGTATAAAATGGAGGAGCAAACTGTGACCGATTAGTGCTAGCATGTTCCCGGTTGGCTAACATCTTAGCTTGCCAGCAGCGACTATTGTGATGTCACCAAACATGTAAAACCACAGATTACATGGAGACGTGTGGATGAATCTGGTGTGAGTAGATCTTGAGAACAAACAAAGCAAAGTAGAAGTGATATTAGTGTTAAAGAGAGGAAGTGTTTTCAGCAGAGTGGTGAGTGTGACATGACTCTGCTGTTGGACTGAATGTATCATGTGACTCACATTTTCACAGTAGAGGTAATTCAACCCCCCCACCCTAAATGTTCAGTCATTATTTAACTACTAGTTTGTATTTGAGAACTTATGTTGTTCATTGACGATGCCACGAGATAAGACAACATACCGCTGTATGTGATGATGCGTTCGGTGGCGTCGCCCTCTCCATAGCGGGTGATGGGGGTGAGGCGGACCAAGTAGGACTCAGGTTTGACGAGTTCAGTCAGGTTGTAGGTCAACAGCTCCCCCTTCTGGATGGTGCCCTCCATGGGAATCTCCTGCTCCCACCAGCGAGACTGACCCATCTGAAACATACAGACACAATATACTCGTTTTTGTTACTTATGAGGACACTCACTGAATCACCCTTAATCCTTAAATCTACTGGTTGACCTTGTGGGGACCTGCCCTTTGTCCCCAAATTCAAGCTGAGTCCCCATAATGTCAGTGTGCTACCAGGTCTTTTATCGATAAACCAACTTTTACACCTCAGTCAAGAAGAAAAACTTTTCTGCCATATTTTGAGATTTTTTCGGCATTTCCACTCAAGTTTTTTTATGCGCAAATTATAAATGTGCATATGAACAGGTGGGTGGAAACGCACGCAAGTGTCTTCTTCTTCTGTCTCTCTACTTTCTCTCCCTCCTTCTCTCTTCTTCTTCTTCTTCTTGTCATTTTCTGTCCCATCAGCACTTCCTCCCTGCTCTCTCTCTCGCTCTCTGCAGCACACTGCTCTACTTGAATGAAAAGACAGGCAGGTTGCCATGGCAACAAGCCCTCCTCCTCCGCTTCATCCTCCTTATTCTCTAAAGCCAGGCTGATGCTGCAGGAGCCTCAGGTACTCAGCATCATGCTCTGCTCTGTGTGAAACATTATATTTGAAGAGTTCTTTCAGACTTTATGAAATCCTCAAACATGTTTTTCTTTCCATATTCTCAAATAAAGTAAATCTAAATAAGATATAATATTATCCTTAAACATTTTAACGTCCTCAGAAGTGACCGATCTCTAAATAATATCAGCTCACTGCCTCCTGTGATCACATTTAAATGTTCATTCTTAAGTCTTCTGACTGTCTCACCAACATTTTCCCACTATGGCTCATCAAATACTTTACACATCCACATACACCATAAAGCCCTTGATAACCTGCAGCAGCTCACATGTCGTCTACATGCTGAAATGTCCCTGTGGTCTGTTTATGTTGGACAAACTAAAAGAGCTTTAAATATTCACGTATGTGCTGTTGCTGGACGTTATGCTAACAGGCTAACGGCGACTCTGCAGTGTCATTAAAGTTCAGCAGAAAACATGTCCACCTCTCCTGGAGGAGGAGACATCATCAACTCACGGCTCTGCAGAGACGCAGACACAGTGGAGCCTTGTGGCCTCAGTGAAGAACTGAATTTGTCGTGTTTCCTCACTTATTATCTTTTAACTTTAAGATAAACGTATTCTTTTGTTCCTGTTCTGTGTGTGTTTGCTTCCTGTCTGTGTGACGCAGTCTTGTCGGTCTGTTTGCACAGTTTAAGACTGCAGATCAATCAGTGTTTTTCTCTTTGGGTATAACAGACAGTATTGAGACACGTGCTGACTCAGCCTGATTTTAAATCTGGACTGGTCGCCCCCCCGACAAATTTTAGAATCTGGCTGAGTTTCTGCCGGATCGGTTGTCGTTTGATGTGCAGTTTATGGTCACGACGCCTAATTAATCACCTGATTGATGAATGATTTGGCTGTTGGACACTCACTTGGCTTTCTGATCCAACATTTTGGTCGGCTGTCTGCAGTTTGAGCAGTTCCAGGTTTGATTTCATTCATGGCTGCGGCCAAAAGATGTGTTTTAACTGTGGTAAGCCAGTTTAAATATTACTGCAGTATTATACCATGGCCACTGAATACAGCATCATATAATATATGATCTTTATGAAACTAACAGTGGCTCAAACATGGATGTATTTCTCCTCATCCACTGTGACAGATTCCTCCTGTTAGCACAATGCTAGTGACACCCAATGGAAGCAGTGCTAGCATTAAGTGTTTGACCCTGACAGGTGGATGTTTATGAATGTGCTTAAAGCAGCTGTTGAAGTTTTCTCAACTCTTTAAAAAGATTAAAAAATATAAAAGACAACCAATCATCCACACATACATATCAGCCAATGGGCCAAGGGAGCTGCTCAAGCTTGAGGAGGTCGGAACCCAAAATGTGCAGATTTACTTAAAAAACAGTTTACAAAGAGTCCAGGGAGAACGGTGCAGATCCCTGCTGGTCCCTGCTGGGTCAGGGACCCTGCTGTATATATTGTGGCAAACTGGGGGAAACAGCCAAGTTCATCCAGCACAGGAGGCGGGTCCCCAAGCTTAGGTTGGGGGAGGTGATAGAGGGAGTGTTTTACCCTGTCCATGTACTGCAGCCTCTGGGCACGTGGAATTGGTCCCGCCATCAGGCAATCAGGGGAGGCAGCTGCTCATCAAGCTGCCAGGCAACATGAGAGTGGCAGTTTGGACGAAGAGGGAGGAGGAACACAGTGCGGAGGCTCTTCACCCAGAGGCTGACAGAAAGAATATTGACCAGGAAAAGGCCAACAGGACTAAAAAACAAGGGTAAACACAAGGACTCACGGTTCTCTCTCTGCTTTGCTCCCCAGGAATGCAGGACAACCCCACGCTGAAGAAGGCCACAGAGAAAAAGACCCCGGACAGGAGGAACCTTGAGTTAAAGTTTGACCCCCTCCCCTCTCCCCTGAATTCCTTATTAAAGGACACTTTATGTTTATGTCAACTCTCTCCAAATCTCCTATTTTATTGTGAATCTTGCCTCTAAATCCCCAGGGTTGCCACATTATACATCGCAAGTGTCTTCAAAATGCATACAGTAAGATAAAATACAATAAAACTTTTCAATAAACAGAGGGAAAGCAGTGAGATGCATTAAAAACTACATAAAAAAGAGATTTGGAAATATTTTAGAACTCCTAAAAACTCCTAAAAATAAACTTCTGAGATAAAAAACAAAAACAAATTGCTTCTCTCTTTTTTTCTGTTTATCTGCCAATCAGATGTGATCATATTTCACACACACACACACACACACACACACACACACACACACACACACACAGTCCTCTGATGGGTTTAATCGGGCTGATTGATATTAAAATATGATTCAGATTTGTGTCGTCATGTTTGATCTTTATCTTAAACCTTTGTTAATCTCAGATCCTGACTCTAACGAGATCTGATTGGTCGTTAGTTTGTGTTTTGTTTGGACTCTAATGAGCAAACAAAAGTGTTGAACTCAACTCAGATTGAGTGATTCAAACTAAATGAATCATCGTGTTTAAAGTCAGAATTTGGATTTTGAAAAGAGACAAAAAGTCATTCTGCAAAACAGGGAGAGATTAAAGGAACAGTCCCATATTTTATTTATTATCTGACCTGAATGGAAACCTGAAAATCTAGCTGCCATGTTGGATTAAAATCAGTTGATGTCTGATTATAAAGAGTGTCTTATTAAAATATGAGTCTGCTGTTTTTCTATATTTTTCTTGCAATCAAATCTCATGTTCAGACTCAAACCAACAACAAGTGAATCCGTCTCTCAGTCCTGTCTGACTTCCTGTCTGTGGCTCTCAGCCCATTGGTTCCTGCTGAAGACATAAATCTTTAAAAACACAGATCTATAGTTTGATGTTTCAATCAGCTGCTCACTGTAGTTTTTATCAAACAAACAGGAGGAAATAGTGACTTTGTTGGGGACTATTTTCAGCGGCGGATGAATCCACATGTGGTGCTCTAGTGAGTATTTGGGGCAGCAGGACGGTGTGTAAATAAACTCCAGTGTGTGTGTTGATGGTGATGAAGGAACAACAGTGTGGCTCACTGATGTGTTTTAATAGTTTTTGGGATCTGTTGGTAATAACTTGTTGCGTACTGACCTGTCTGATACCGAGTCTGTAGGCCAGGATTCGGTCCACAGCATTGGGCTCCATCTGAGTCCACTGCAGCTTGAAGCCGTAGACTCGAGGTCTGTTCTGCCACAGAGCACTGTAGGTGTCGTAGTAAAACTCTGGAGCGTAGGCCTTCCCTGAGGAGACACGGGGGTCAGAAGTCACACGGGGGTCAGAGGTCACACGGAGCAGGTTCAGTTACCAACACAAACAGACGTCACACTCTGTTCCCTTTACTGCACCAGATGAGCAGATGGGGGGGAAGTAAAAGACCCAGAATCCAAATGTCCACCTTGGGACTTGTGGACTTTTGTCATACTGTGATGTGTTCACTGCCATCACAAGAAGTCTGTGAGATAGGACTTCAGACCTCACTCACTCACTTGGTGACAAATCTAAATTCCTCAAATCCATCTCAAAGTACTTTTCTGATTTTCAAAGGGAGGCCTCATCACATCAGTTAACATACATTAAAAAAGAAAAATGGATGTCTTCAAAAATAAATATTATGTATTTTGTGTATAAATGTGTATAATCATTGCGGCGAAGTGAAGATTCAGATAAGTCACAGTTTCCATGTTTGTTTGGTCCAACGAGAGAGAAGAAGAAGAAACGATGAACAAGCACATAGACAGAAGAAGAAGAGTCAGAGTGTTAATCTCACAGGCAGCAGGATTATAAAGTTAATATGACAGTATTACACACACACACACACTGTGTCAGTATTCCTGCTGATGTGCAGGTTGGAGGATTAAACCACTAAAGAAGAACTCACCTGACTGGACGAAGCCTCCAACATGGACGACCTGATAACACAGAGCTGAGTCCTGATTGGCTGACTCAGCTGTATGACTCACAGTGACTCAGAAAACTTCATTTCTGTAGTTTGACAAAATAATCTTAACTCAAGGTCCACTTACTAGCTTTTCTTACAGTCTGTGGGACGGAGTTGCACACTTTGGTCATGTGACGACATGTGATCTTATAAAGAGCAAAGTTTAGATTCAGATCACTTGAAGACAAGTGAGAAAACTCCATCTGCTGATGAAGACTATGAGATGTGGTTGAAAGCTCCATAAAACAATTCAATT
The DNA here is from genome assembly GCA_005408345.1 of Macquaria australasica. Classification (NCBI taxonomy): domain Eukaryota; kingdom Metazoa; phylum Chordata; class Actinopteri; order Centrarchiformes; family Percichthyidae; genus Macquaria; species Macquaria australasica. The sequence goes on from SEMN01001393.1 coordinate 20,243, forward strand.
CAATGCAATTCAGTTTTATTTATATAGCATCATATCATAACAAAGTTATCTCAGGGCTCTTTTTCATATAGAGCAGGTCTAGACCGACTCTTTATATTTACAGAGACCCAACAGTTCCCACCATGAGCAGCACCAGGAGACAGTGGCAAGGAAAAACTCCTTTTAACAGGTAGAAACCTCGAGCAGAACCAGAACCAGAACCAGGCTCTGGGTGGGTGGTCATCTGCCTCGACCGGTTGGGTTGAAGGGGGGGCGGGGGGAGCGGGAGGAAAGAGAACATACAGCAGCACAATACAGTTCACATAGGGATGTAAAGCAATAGTTGTGGTGATGGTATTGATGTTAATATTAACAGAAATAATACTAATAGCAATATTGTAATAGTAATACTAATAATAAGAGCAACAACAGTAATAGCAGCAGCGGGTGCAGAGCAGGAGCACGGGGGCAGCAGGTGGCCGCAACCACAGATCCAGACTCTACAGCTCCGGAGGCAGACCTGCAGAAAGCAACAGAAGGAGAGAGAGAGAGAGAGAGAAAGCACACAACTACGGGAAGAAGTTGAATTAGTAACAAGCATTGATGGGATATGAGGGCGTACAGATGGAGAGGAAGAGGAGGAGGAGGAGAGAGGAGCTCAGTGCATCATGGGAAGTCCCCCGGCAGTCTAGGCCTATATATAACACCAGAGAATACAGGACTAAACCAGGGATAAAACAACTGAGAACACAGGACTAAATATTGGAGAAAACTGAGATAAACCAGGGCTAAAACACTGGAGAATATTGGACCAAATATTGGACCAAGCAGCCTTCCTGTTGACTAAGTATTGAACTGAGTTGGGAGGATTTCCTCCAAGAAAAGAAAGACAGAACTTGGGGATGCTGAGGACGAGGAGGCACATTAGGAGAAGGAAACGTCAGAGCGAGTAACGGAGAAGCACCGAAATGTCCATTGAGTCTGAATCTCAGTGACTCTGCTATGATCTGAAGTCAGACTGATGGAAACATGAATCTTTTCTACTGCTTCGACTCAGAGAGACAAAGAAAAAGTCCCGACACTGAACTTGAGTTTTCTTGTTGTAGTCCAGTGAACGTGTGAAGAGCAGCCCAACAGTCTTCGTCATGTTCGAGTTTTGTCTCACAGTTTCTGTTCTGTCACTTTTATTCTGAAGCCCTGCTGCTCTCATTGGCTGCTGCAGGATGAGAGGTTTAAAATGCCACCGGCGTGTTCACACCTGATTAACAACACAAACTTCACCTCAGCAACGACAAGCCTGACATAATCGCCGTCATTTTCCATCAGCGCTCTATCCTGAGCTTACAACTTCCCCTCTTTAACTGCTTTCTGCTGCTGCCTGCAGAACACGCTGCTGCTCGGCGGCCGGCCACGATAAGAGGCTTAACGCTGCCGTCGCTTTTACAGGAAGAGTCGCTGACAGGGCGCCTCTGCAGGGGAGCTTTCGTCAGGAGAGGACGGAGATACGAGTCGACTCAGCCGGCACTTCCTGTGTCACGTCTGGTGTTCAGAGTAAAAACAGCAGTCTGAAGATTCACTGAAGACTCGACATTAGACATTAAAACCAGGGTTTTAGTTCGCAGAGTAGAGATGCACTGACCCCAATACGATTCTGATAACCAAACTCAGGGTATCAGCTAATACCGAGTACCCATCCTTCGGATCTCACCAGATTCGTTCATGTACCAGAGTCAGCATTAACACAATTATCACAGTAAGTAAAACACTTGAATTCATAAGTTATGAGGTTCATGTTGCCTACAGATTCATATTTTGGGATGGTAACGAAGCATATAGCTTTACTTCCACTTGATACCGGCATATCCTGTCAGTGTGCCCTGCACTCTTGTGGTCTAAACTCCAAATACTCGAAAACTTGTAAGACTCGAAAGTTTGACATATTTAGAGGTCTGAACCTGGGTATACCGAACACTGAAACCTTGTGGCACTAGATTTCGGCGGGAACCTCTGTCGCATGTCTTCATTCCCCGTCTCCCCTCGTGTTTCCTGTCTCTCTACACTGTCACTTGATCAGAGAAAGGCAACACTGCCATGAAGACATCTTATTACAAAAAAAGAGAATATCTAGAAAACACAGCTCATTAGAGCTTTCTATTCTCAGAGTGTCCTTGAAGGCAAAAACAAGTTGTCAAAACAATCCCTGCTCATTACTGTATTACCATGTGACAAAAAATAAACTTTGACAATTAAAAACTAAATGTTGGTGGAAATAAAATCAAGCTAAAAACTGATGAAAGATTTGAAAATGTTCAAAAATGTAAAGTAAACAAAATCCACAGTTAATGGAATAAAACGTAAAGAAAAACATCGGTATAGTCTGTTAAATACTGCAGAAAGTAAGAAATTAACTTCATGCAGCAGAAGTTCAAATATGAAAGACAAAGCTTCATGTTTGTCACAGTCATGAAACGTTCTGTTATCTTTTATCCTTAAAGACCTGAACTGTTAACTGAACAACAGAGAGGAGGCAGCCAGGTATTAAAGGCAGGAAGTTTTCTAATCTTCCAGCAGAGTTTAGTGTTTGTGAGTTCAGATGTGAGCGAGGATGTGTAGGTTTCCTGAAGCTCTGCACATTATTTATGAAGCTTCAAACTCCCTTGAGGAAACGCTCAGTGACTCTCTGCTCCTGTCTGCCAGCACGCAGGATTTAAAAATGAGATAAACTCTAATTAATCATCACGTTCTCGTCCTCAAGATGTAAACATTTAGAAAACAGCTTCAGTTCCCATCAGACTGCACGCCTGTTAACTAAACCTCATCAACGGCTGCAGCAGACTGAGGGCTGGCAGAGCCGGTTTAAAGTCTGTCAGGGCAAGTCCATGTCTCGAGTCATTCAAGACAAGTTAAGTCTCAGGTCATTCAAGACAAGTCTAAATGAAGGCTCAAGAAATTCAGGCGAATTCATGTCTCAAGTAATTTAAGATAACCACATGTAACTCCACATAAGAAAAAAATCTGTCTGGCTCAGAACAAGGAAACACAACCTGCTCACACCTTCAAGCCAAAAACAACATCCCATCATGCCCAAGTCAAGCTGACTCACCTGTGACCAGGAAGGTGCAGCGCCCTGCCCCGGCCTCATTGGTGATGTCACAGGTGTACTCGCCGTAGCCCTCTCGGTTCAAAGCTTTGACCACATAGTTGGTGTCGTCGCGCTGGTCGTTGAACTGTCCGACGGTGAGGAGGCGGGAGCCCAGCTTCCACTCGTATCGCAGGAGGCGGGCGGGGTGAGCTCGCAGCAGGCGGCAGGTGAGGCTGAACGCCCGGCCGAGAGCCTGACGGATCTCCGTGTACACCGGCTCCACCGTGGGAGGGACTGTTAGAGAGACAGGAAATATGAGGCAATACAGCGAAGAAGAACATCAAACAATCACCAGCATCTTTACAAACTTGTGTAGTTTGTCCACACGTATAAACCACAGAACTTTATTGTAAAGTTTCAAAAGATACCAAATCTGTTGGGACTGGATTTTGGGAAAATGTGTCTCAGATGATGGATGCATAAGCAGAGTTGAAGTTCAGTAGAGTGCCTTTAAAAATCTGGATCCATCATCAAATCTGATTATCAAATCAGTTTCCTTTTGAATCAAATCTAAAATCAGCTTCCGCTTTCAACATGTAAACAAATTAAATTGATTGATTTCTATGTTTTGTTTGCTGAGAAGGTAGAAACAGTTGTTCAGCTTAATTCTACACCTTGTTTTTCTCCAGCTACTGGATCCTGCTGATCAGTTATTGATCAGGGCACGCCACAAGTCTTACAGGACAAGTCTCAGGTCTTTTTAGGGGAGGTCTCACAACAAGTCTGTCACCTTATTTTTCTCCAGCTACTGGCTCCAAAAACTGGAGGTCCTGATTGACACCTATGAAGTTGATCTGATTATTGATCTGATTTAAATAAGAATCAAACTGGGAGACTCCTGAAACTGATGTGTTCACTTTTGTGAGATGTTTGTGTCTCTAAAACACGATGTTTGGAGAACAGACGCTGGCGTACATAAAGCACGTTAACCAGACAAGTTAAAAGAAAGAAGAAAATCAAGTCATTAAGTTTCATCACTTTTCGCTGTTTTAACATGATTTGTTGAACCTGAACTGACCTGAAAGTTGACTCGCTGTATTAAACTGATAAAACTAATAAATCCAGACTGAATGAGACTAAATTTAACTGTCATGGCTGCTGCGTTTCATTTCCTGCTCTCTCACTTTGCTCTTTAATGAAGCCAAAATGCCTCTAAAATAACCTTAAACCTCTTAAGTATTTGAAATGTTTAAAGTCAGACGGGTGTTAACCCCGGCGCCGCAGCGCTCTGCTAAAGGGCACAAAGGCAGAGTCTGATCTCTCTTTTTAAATCCCTCCGGCAGAACTTCCTCAGAGGATTTTAGCCACATTACAGGTGTCACTTCACAGATTAACTTCCTGCTGTCAAACACAGATCAACAGACAAAAACCCAGCAGCTGCAGGCGACCGTCCTCTGACCTCCCAGAGCTGAGAAGAATCATCTGAATCCTCCCTGATGGAGAGAGCAGCTCCACGTCACTAACGCAGGACGCAGAGATGAGTTCAAAACAGACATAACCAGAAGCTCATGGAGCCTGAAGGCATTATAAAAGTCTATAAAATATAGTTGTTCTGTTTAACACCTAAAAATAAGTCTGCTTTATCAGTTAACTTTGTGCACAACTCTGCAGTCTTGTCTGATGAGAGTTAGAAGTTTCTGATAATGATAACATGTCAATACCTAATAATATCTCAATAGTGAAAACATATTCATCAACTTCCATGTTTTCACGTCCAAAAACGACATCACTGTTTTCCTACAGAAGAATTTATCAAATGTGACATTGATGTAATCATTATGTTATATTTTGAAACCACATGTGCCAATATGTAAATTTTTATTAGTTAAAATGGTGAAAATTGGATATAAATTTAAAAATGCGAGTGAAAGTCCTTTCAGAAGAGGAAATTTATTATTATATTATTTCCTGTGGAAACATCCTTACAAACAAGCACACACGGAATTAATTAATGTTTTTACAGGTGAACTTTTACATGTGAAATGTAGGAAAACCACATGTCCGTACATAGTTTTTGTGTTTTCATCACATTTTAAATCACATAAACTCAATATTATAACCCCAATATGTCAATCAATCACATGTTAAACTCATGTGCGATTATTAATATTACATATAAAACTGTCACACTACAGCCTGTGAATTCATCACACGTCATGTCCAAAAACTACATGTGTATCCCGCCTCTCGTGTACATATATATGTAATTATTTTGATTATTTAGCCTAGAAGATGGTGAAAATAAGATTCTAAAAATCAAAAACAGAAAATTATTATTTCCTGTGCAAACACTCTCCTGATCTTTTGCATTTCATGTGGGATCCACACATGAAAACCACATAAGTGCCTAAAAGTGAAAGATATGAAACATGTTTGTTTTACCAATCGTAAAACTCTCTGAGACAAACTTGTCATTGTGGGCTGTTTAAAGTAAACTGACTCTTTCCTTTCTCACCAGCAGAGTGAGAATCAGTTTTAACTGATCGTCCTGCTGAAATAAATCTGCACGTTTTGATGGAAATCTGTAAAAACTGAAGAAAATGAGCCTGATGCGTCATTCAATTCAATTCAATTCAGTTTTATTTATATAGCGCCATATCATAACAAAGTTATCTCAGGGCACTTTTTCAAGTAGAGCGGGTCTAGACCGACTCTTTATTCATTCAGGACAGTTTCAGCAGTCGACTGTATCAGTGGACAGTAAAATAACCACAAACACACACACACACACTCTCACAGAGGTCACAGAGATAAAGGTCTGCGGTTCATCTCAACCCCCCAGATATGTTTCCAGGACCTTCCTCCTGTGAGGGAATCGGTCCAGGAACATCTAAAGGTCAGCTGGACACCTTTGCTCGACGGTGACCTTTAGCCGAGCTCTCTGATTGGTCAAAGAAGACTTCTGACCCTGCTGTTTAATTCCCATAATGCACTGCTGGTGCTGGCGTTCCAGCTCGTTAATGAGCTCTTTTCCACAGTATTTATCCTGATAACTTTAGTGTAAAAGTTTTTGCCTGGCTGGAGTCTGTGGAGCAGCAGCAGCTCAATGAAGACACTTAAGGGCCAAATGAGGAATAAGTTCATTTATATGATAATTTAATTCACTAAATTAAATTACCCCCAGGGGCCCCTGAGGGAACTTCAAGAGGTCCCCCAGAAAAAAAGACCAATACTTTTATTTCCTTTTTTATGTAATTTCCTGGAGATCAATGAGAGCGGGTCTAAAGATGACTTGGCTCTTAAAGGATTTCACTCTGAATGTTATAGCATTTATATTCTACATATGAATTATATAATATTTAAATATATATAAAGTGTTTAACAGGCTAATAGTAAAGCACTTGTCAACGTGCATGTTCATTCACACATAACAATTCCCCATAATTTGTGTCTAATTAACAAAATGCTTAAAAAACAACCCTGAAGAGACTTTTTAAATCAGATACAGTCATCACTTTTAAATTCAGAATCTCTGTCCTCTCCTTGAAGAAAACTTTTCATTCGGTCAGCGGTCCTATAACTCTTTCTTCAGATTATGGGGACCGTAACACTCACACCTCAACACATCTCTGACGTCCCTGTAATCCATGTTAAAAAACAACCTTGGGGGGATTTTACACATCTACAGTCATCAGCTTTCATTTATATTCCTCTGTCTGTTCTCTATTTTGGAAAAATCTTTTCAGTCAGTGCTAAACATTTATCTGGTATTGTGAGGACTGCAACATCACTGATGTCCCTGTAATCCATGTTAAACAGGACCTCAACAGGATTTTATCAGACATCATCAGTGTCCCTTTTCTTTCTTCTGTCTGTTCACTTCTTTAAAGAAAAGTCAATAGACAGTCTTGTAATTTCTATATGAATTCTATGATTGTGTTTTGTGGGGACTTTAACTCTTGCACCTCAACAGATCACTCACGTCCCCGTAATCCATGTTAAAAAACGACCTTGGAAGGATTTCATACAACAACTACACTCATCTATTTCCCTTTTTATTCTTCTGTCAGTTCACTACTTTGAAGACATCATTTTCAGTCGGTGCATGTTGATAACTTGTTTAAAACCCCAGAGGAGGATGTTCATCAAAGGGATTGTGGGGACGTCACCTCCACACATCACTGTCGTCCCTGTAATCCAGTAGAAAAACCAACAGACTGTGAGGGATTATTGTCAAAGTAAAACCCTAAGAAAATACTACTAACAGCTCATTTGAAATGTTTTTCATAAGCTTTTATCTTGGAGCTTCATGTGGACTTGATTAGCATATTTATGAAAAGACATTAAAAACTGAGCAGGACACAATAAATGGGCAGTAACACACAAACTGTGGAGACATAAATGCATTTTGTGTTTATATAGTTTATGTTTTTACAGCTCTAACATGCTCCGGTGTCAGTTTTAGTTAATATTAAACTTGTTTTCTGCTCATTTCTACTTACTCTTTTTTTTCAGCAGCTTTTCTTGAGGATTAGTGAGGTTTCTTTGCTTAAATACAGTTGGAAGTTAAAACTGTGTTGTGTGTGACTTGAATGTTGTTTCACTTATTGCAAAGTAATCCACCTGTAATCGGCCCACACTTTAATCTGCTTAGTGTTGTTGCTCAGTGAAAACAGCAAACACACTGCGGGAAGTTTAGAGAAGAGAGAATTTAGTCCTGCATTTAAAATGTTACTTAATAAAAAGTAAACAAGTATTAGCAGTAAAACATGCTGAACTCAAGAACCAACAGTGAAAGCACCGACAGAGAGGAAAAGTCTCTGTTAAGCCCTGTTTCCAGTACAAGAATTTAATTTAACATGTATCTGTTGTCATTGGTTCAGTATTTGTTTCCACTGTTTTCTGCTCGCTTTCAGGACGAGTTCCTGAACTGAAATTTGGGTCAGTGACATAACTTTGCACTGTTTGCCTTCACTTACACTGTTAATATGTGCATGAATACCTAATTGGTAAAGAGTCTGTGGGTACTACTTGCGTCACCAATGCAACAACTGCTTTGCAGAAGAACGAGTTACCAATTTGGTCAACAGAATCCTTTCCTGTACTTCAAAAGTTACTTGAAGACCGACCACTTCTGAGAGTACTGTCTAAGCTAATAAGCTAATATGCTATTTCTCTTCGCTTCGTCCTTTTCTATGCACTTGTGTTACTTCATGCTGTAACTGAGTGCTGAGACTTGGATTTGTACACCTCTTTGGACAAGAGAGCAGAGAAGCGTCTGCCAAATGAATAAAGGAAACACAGCGTTAGTAAAGCCGGACGTGTGTTTAGGAAAGCACTGCGAGGAAAGTGTGTAAGTAGCAGTACGTAGTAATACTGACACTGAAAGTCATCGAATGTAAACATGAAAGAAAATCAATATTAGCTTCACTTCCCACATCTGAACTGCACCCGGCAAACAGACAAACTCTTTCAACAACGTATATGAAAACGCTCCGGTTTGTAAAACACAGACCGACTGTTATCATGTGGCTGTTTCAGAGCCCCGTTTCCCCGTGTGCTCTGATTGGATAATGCTCTCCTCCCATCTCAGACTCGTCTGCTTGTTTTTGGCTACGATGAAATTAAACATGTTTGTAAACAGCTCATGACGTGGTCAGGGCGGTCGAACTAGAGGATGCATCCTGACCATCACGAGCGCAAATTTTGTGCCAATTTGAGGGTTTTTCTCTCAGATCTAAGAAATTTGTCTGGGGCAGGAAAATTGTGGCAAAAGTCTTGCCGTCTGCACTGGTCCTTATAGGAAGCTCTGGGTCAAAAATGAAAATCACCAAAATCAGAGATGCAAGTTTTTGTGAGCATTTAGAAATTCCTGTTATATTTAGAACAAATTGATAAGTAATTATTTATTTACTGTCTTTGTAATTTATTTTAATAATTGCGTTAATTGTTCATCTTTACTAACAAGTTTTATAAGACTTCTTTTGTCAGACAGTTGTAAAATGTATGTTTAACGTCTGTGCTGTTTTAACATTTTACTCTCATGTCTGGCTGTTTGACCTTCTGTTACGTAAAGGACAAACATTTTTGAGCTGAGTCGTATCAATTAAGATTATTTTATCATTTTATTAGTCCGTTTCTGTTTGGTTAGTTGTTTATTTGTTTGGTGTGAGTCGGCTGTGGATTTCCTCTGAGTTTCTGCATGGATTCTCTGGAGGATCAGGACGAGTCGCGCTGCAGAGGAGATTCAGTCTGACAGCCTTTTAGTGCAGCAGGAAGCCGCGAGCTCAGAGTGTGTGTGCAGCTTCCTGTCACATCCTCTGATGGTATTTCGAGCGACGCGTTACCCTGCAGGTTAGACGGAGCGTGACTAGAAGGTAGTGGATTCGATCCTGGCTCACAGACAGACAGACAGCATGTGTCCGTCAGCGGCTGCCCGCGTGCCCTCGAGCAGAGGCGTTCTCTCTACCTGCTGTGACGGAGCTGCTGGTGTCTGTTTCCACTGAAACAGTGTTTTTATCAAACAGATCTGCTGCTGTCTGCTCTGATGGATGTGATGCAGTTTGATTGGATGATGTGACATTTCCTCTGCAGGGCTCAGGGACCGGCGTCACAATGCATTCTGAGTATTTTAGAGGCTAAAGCAGCATAGTTGTTGCCTGTTGGTGTTTGTTTACATCTGCAGCAGATGTTACAGTTGGTTTCAGCTGAAAAGAGTTTTTTGTTCCAGTGAGGAGACGAACTGAGGACATGACGTCATCAAACAGCACAAATCACATTCATAATATGAATTAATTAATGCAGAACTTTTTACAAGCACGTCTGGTTTGGGTCGATTTTCCTATAAAAGATCCCATTTATCCACATCAGGTTGCAGTTTGTTTGCGATTGTGTTCAGAAGTTTGGACCTCTGCGCTGAACTGAATGAAATGTTTTTAATCAGCAAAGTGATTCTTGTTTTCCAGCTCGACCTGGTAAAAAAACACCTGAAGCTTTCAGTCTCTCACAATCAAATTAGAGCCACATCAATGCAATTAATTTGACTGGATGTTTTTTTACACACACACACACACACATACGACCTTATTAGTGTTGTTTCCTGTAGTTGCATGTATGAACAAAAGGGTCAATTAGCAATATGTATTAGCTGATTAAACCCAAACACACTGCGTGTTTCTGTGTGTGTGTGTTTCTCTGTGTGTGTGTATGTGTGTTACCCACACTGCACCACCAGCTGGATCAGAGCCTCTCTGGGTTTCACGTTGAAGCCGTTGTATTGGCTCGTCTGGCAGCGATACGTCCCGCTCATCTCTCTCGTCACGTTGCTGATCCTCAGGACGCCGTCGTAGCTCTCCGTCTGAGCCGAGCCGTCCGGCATCAGAACCGCCGCTGCCGCCGCCCCCCCGCTCTCCTCCACCCGGGACCACAGGATGATGGGTTTGGGTTTCCCTGAGACCAGACACTGCAGGTCCACAGTGTCGCCCTCCTGAGCGATGAGGTGAGAGCGCCCCCTGGGGACGGTCAGCTCTGGAGGAACTGCAGGTAGATTACACACAGAGAGACGCTTTAAAACAACGTGTTTTTATGAATTTAAATATTTAGATATTTATTCCAGCTATACTTCACTTATTATAATACTTCAACACTGATTTCCCCTTAAATTATGTCTTAATTTTAATTTTTAAAGTCAACTTATATACTTATTACAAAATTCTAAGAACTTACAGTAGTATCTCATCATTCTGATTCAAAAAGTCACATTTTGACTTGCTTTCTCATATTTTTGATGGAAAAAGACTGAACTCACAGACACAAAGTTCAGCCACCATAAGTGTGTCTTTACATCTAAGTTTACAAGTTTATAGCTTTAAGTATAAAACCATTTTCAGGTGGTAATATTCTGTTTTTGTTGAAGGGTCAGAGGTCATATTCTCTGGATGGCAGAAACATGATGCTGCGTAAAGAAAGTAGAAACAGTAAACATCATGTTTGATGTGGAGTTTGTCCTTCATTTAAAAACACACAGAGAGCTGCTGTTCGGGGGGTGGGGGGGTGCTGGACTGTTTTAGCATTAGCATGGGAAAGCAGCAGCGACCTGAGCGCGACCTTCTGTTTTAACACGAAACATCCGTCAGCGAGCATTCAGACTGTGACTGCAGCTACACTTCGATTAAAGACCTCCCTCCTCCTCCTCCTCCTCCTCCTCCTCCTCCTCCTCCTCTCAGGCGCTCTGAATGTTTCCTCCCGTCTGCCAAGGTCACAAACAAACAGGAAGTCCGCCGCCGCCAGCAGACGCTCATCTGCGTGACGTCTGAAGGAGAAGTTCTGTTCTCTCTGCAGGGCTGCAGGTTTCCATAAGAGGAGAAACTGCAGCTTCATGTTGTTTCAGCAGAAACAGAGGAGGAGGAGGAGGAGGAGGAGGTGGCATCCACACAGTCAAAAAGCTTTTTCAGTGACGCCTCGAGGCTGATGAAGCTCACGGGAAAAATATAGACTTTCACTCTGAGAGACAGAAGTTTAGGAAAGCGTGAGCTCTTCCTGCTGGCAGCCTACGGACGAGCACCATGCTGATATTATTAACATGCAAATAAGAGACATTTCACTCTGTAATACTGTACTGATGTACAAATCTGAGGTACTTGTACTTCACTTGAATATTTCCATTTTATGTTACTTTCTACTTCTACTGCACTACATTTATTTGACAACTTTAGTTACTTTGCAGACTCAGATTATTAATAAAAAATATAAATCAACTAATAAATGATGATGTATTATTACATCCCAGCAGAATATAAAGTCATTTACCAGCTGCAACATTACAAGTGATGAACACATGAATGCATCAATAATTATAATCCAATAATATCATATATATGTGTGGAGTTTGCATGTTCTCCCCGTGTCCGCGTGGGTTCTCTCCAGGCACTCCGGCTTCCTCCCACCATCCAAAGACATGCAAGTTAGGTTAATTGGTGAGTCTAAATTGTCCGTAGGTGTGACTGTGAGTGTGAATGTTTGTCTGTCTCTGTGTGTCAGCCCTGTGATTGACTGGCGACCAGTCCAGGTGGACCCCGCCTCTCGCCCAATGTCAGCTGGGATTGGCTCCAGCCCCCCGCGACCCTCTAAGAGGATAAGCGGTATAGAAAATGGATGGATGGAATATCATATATATTATTCTGCATAATGAGTACTTTTACTTTTGGTACTCTAAGTATATTTTGATGCTGATACTTTTGTACTTAAGTCAATTTTGAATGCAGTTACATTTACCTGTAACAGAGTATGGGGCTAAATCTGGGTCAATAGTTTTGATCACTTGAAAAAAAAAATTGTAATTGAAAACCTAAAATCTGAAACTGAAAGTTAAGTTTTGATATTGAACTTTGAAAAATACAACAATGTATTCAAAATAAAATAAGTGTAGGAAACGTTTTTTCAGTTTAAATATAATTTTGATTCAATTCTGGAATTCTTTTGAATAAATAATTTATTTTCATTTTTCACTTTTATATATATTTTGATATTTGAGGTCTTAAATTTTTTTACAGTTTCAAATCTTATTTTTTCGGTTTCAGACTTTTGGCCTTGATCTGGCGTGGGGGGGTGGCATCAACTGAGAGGGGCGGGAAATCATGAGTGACAGCATAACAAAGAAGGCTGAGGACCTTCCTCAGTCATGTTGCCTTCAAGAAATGTAGGTCATACTTCTACACTAGAAGTATGACTCAACACTTTCTATACACCATATACACCACTGTTTTAGACCGCACTTGGCACCAATCACAGTATAAAAGCAATAAAATATGCCAGATTGTGCAGTTCGACAGCCACACTTTAAGGTTTGACATTTCTCACTCCCACACAGTACTGTGAACACAGCATAGTGTCCGCTAGCGATGGCGTCCGCTCCGTCAGGACAACCTGCTGGCACCAGCACACAAGTGAATGTTAGCTGATGCTCTAGGAAATAATCCTAAATATTAAAATGGTCATTTGTGTAACACAGGGACATAAAGGGAAAGACCTTCCTTGCTCTTGCGGTCCTGAGAGGTTCTGTGTGAGCACATTTATGAGGCTCTGTGCAGCTGCAGCCACTGTCGAATTATAGTCAACATTCTGGCAAACACAGATGTTAAAAGAAACAATACATTTGAAAGGCAAAACCTTGAGCTGGACCATGGACACTAAGGAGTGTAAGTTCATGAACACTAGCTAATAGCATAAAGCTAGTTAATGCTAGCCTGATTCAGTTCTATCTTTGGCAAATTCCCCACTAAAGATGTCTTTTCCCTTTATGTATGTCCCTATGTTACAAAAATCACCATTTTAATAGGATTATTTCCTGGAGTATCTATTCAAAAAACACAGCTAACATTTGTTACTTGTGTGCTATGTGGAAGTGGGAAGTCAGAAAGTGTTGAGTCATACTTCTCACACTCAATTACAATTTTTTTTCAAATGATCAAAACTATTGACCCAGATTTAGCCCCATAACAGAGTACTTTTACACTGCAGTATTGTTAGTTTTACTCAAGTAAAATATCTGAACATTCTTCCACCTCTGCATGTCTTTAATAGAGGCGCCTGTCTTCAGTTGAGGTGTGTATAAGCTCCGCCCCCAGCCGGACTTACCTGTGGTGGATGAGATGTTGACGTCGATGCTGATCTCGGGGGTTCCTCCGTTCCTCAGCGACGCCACACAGGTGTATGTGCCGAAGTCGGTGAACTTGAGGTCAATGATGTCGAGGTTGGTGGTTCCTGGCGAGACGTCGGTGTCGGTGTGGGTGATCACCATCCGCTCAGAGCTCCTCAGCGGCCGGCCGTTTTTCAGCCAGCTGAACTGCAGCTCCTCCGGCGGCGTGGCCTCCACCTGGCAGCTGATCTTCACCTCCCGGCCGATCTGGATGTTGTCGTCGTTGTGGTACGGGTCTGGCGTGATCCAGAACCGACCTTTACGAAGGCCTGCAGGACAAAGACGGACACAAGAAGACAAACTTCAGCTCCACAGAAAGATTCAGTTTGTGTTTGAGGTGATGCACATACGCTTAAATCTATGGTACAATAATCCAGGTGATCGGACTACAAGGTCACTGAAAGGAGTTGAAGTGGCAGCTGAGGAGTAAGCACTGAAATAAACTGAAGTGTACTAAAAGGAGTTGAAGTGTCTGTTGAAGTGTATTAGCTGAAAGTAGTTGACTGTCAGTCAAAATGAAAGCAGTGGAGGTGTAAGCATTAAAATTAACTGAAGTGTATTAACTGAAAGAAAAAACTGTCCATTGAACTTTAAGCACTCAAAAGAGTTGAACTACAAGCAATAAAATTAGCTGAAAGGAGTTGAGGTGTAATCAACAAAGGTTAGTGACTACAGTTTATGATTGGTTGCTGTGTTGTTGTGGTGTTTCTGGTGATGGCAACAGCATTAATAAGTGGTTGCTATGTGGTTGCTAGAGTTTTTCACTTGGTTGCTATGGCGTTACTAAGTGTTTCCCATGGTGCTCCCGGCGGTTACTAGGTCAGTAACAGGTGGCTGTGATGTAGTAGCTCAAATCAAATCTGTAAAAACGCGTCAGGACTCGTAACATAACTCTGGGTAAGTGAATAAATGTAAAGACGAGGAGCTCAGCTGTAAAATCTGCTTTAAACACGTTTGACATTTAACAGAAACAACTGCTGCTTTGTGGAATTCAGCTTCCTAAATTATTCCAGGGCAGTGTGATGATTCAGAAAGGTCAGACCGACAGATTTATGAACAGGGTCTTCAGTCCATGTGAAGACCGTTATAGACCATTCAGGACTAAACATGTCGACACTGGCAGCACCACACTGGAAACAGCATTGTACATACATGTCCTCCTTCTTTGAGAACTTTGGGATCTCTTTGGGTTCAAAATTACATTTTATAAATGAGAAGTTGCTCCAGGGTCAAAGGTCAGGCTGCTCAGTGACACTGTGACAGGTTATTTTCCCTGAACGTGTGATCTTGCATCGCTGGTTTGAATCCTGCAGCAGAACCTGGTTAGTTTCTATCAGAACAGTGAGACTGACAGCAGAGTTTCGTCTCCTCATATTTTAAATTATTACAATTACCCTTCCTGCTGTGAAGAAACTAATCCGTCCAAATGGGGCTTAATTATAACTGAAGCCATTTGTTCAGTTTAATCTGTGACTGTCCACAGCGACGTGCTGCTGCTTCTGCTTTTCTTCCTCCACTTTTTATTTAACCTCCTGGTTTCAGTTCAGCTGGAGTTGGTCTGACAGGATTCATTACCTGCGTTCACAGTGGTAACACCTCCTCCTCGGGAGTTTCCCACTAAGTTACAGTAAGAAGAGCTGACTGTTCGACTGTAGATGTGAAAGTGGAAACACAAACAGTCGAACATGCTGAACCACGTGACGCCATCACAGTGCAGCAACTGAGCTGTCCTCCTCCTGTCAGAGCTGCACGACGACTGCAGACCCGAAGGTTGGAGTTCAAATCCCAGATCTGTGTGCGTGTGTGTGTGTGTGTGTGTGTGTGCGTGTGTGTGTGTGTGTTGGGGGATGTGTATATAACTAGCTTCAGTTCGTGAGGTGAGCAGCTGATTGTCCTTGTTCATTAAGATTAAAGCAAGAATGCTTCGGAACAAAACCCAGTGTGTGTGTGTGTGTCAGTGTGAGTGTCAGTGTGTGTGTGTGTGTGTGTGTCAGTGTGTGTGTGTGTGTGTTTCACTGCGTCAGTAAAAGGTCTGTTGCATAACTTGAGGTGGATGCAGTTGCTCACACATGAAAGTCACTGCGCACGCACACACACACACACACACACACACACTGACATGGCTCCAGTAGTGTCAGTACACAGTAGTACTTTAACAAAGAACTTCACATCTTCATACGTGGTTGAAAGCTCCAAAAAAAACACTGAGCGAGCAGCTTCAGTAACTCTCTGCTCTGCGTGAATCTGCAGACATTAATAAAGTAAAACTCTGGTCTCAGACACACACAGAGCTGCAGGGAGGAAGAAAAAGATGACTGTCATGTAAACAGCTTATTCTGTTTGGATATTCTGAATGTAGAATGTTCAGATTAAGACGTGTGATCTGCAGATATTGTTCAGGTTTTAGCAGCGTTCTTTGGACATGTATACAGCTCGTTCACGGCCTCTTCCTGTTTCCGGTCAGCTCTGTGCTGGAAACAAACCAACCAGCCAACAGTTAGCAGGGCTGAGGTAGAGATGCAGGCACAGAAGAGAAGACGAGGAGAAACACAGCTACTGTTAAACATGATGAAAGACCTGGAGATCAACAGGTTTCTGGATACGAGCAAATACCACAACACCGACCTTTAAAGAAGGAACGAATGAAAGAGGGAGGCTGAGTTCACACGGTCCAACAAGGCTGCATGGAAACAGGAATATTAGAGGAAGATTCATCTTCATCAGCCTGTAAACAGCTTAGTAGGAATTCTGTCTTTTTCAGACTAAGAACAAAAACCGGAATATTTTGTGCATGTAAGCATAGTCAGTGTCTCATAGAAATTCTGTTCATATTGGAATAATTTGCATAATTAGAAACACAACTGTGTTGTTTTTTTATTCATAAAACAGATACTGAATGTATCTGACAACATATTTAATCTGTGAAAAGCGACTAAGTGGACCTGGAGTTGTTCTGTCAGCTTCTGTTTTCAAGGTTCTGGATCGATGAAGAAGAAACCATAGACTAAACATAGACTGGATTTAGGCAAAATAAAGACCGGTGCTGTAGTTTTTCTTGGGAAAACCTCCAACTAGAGATGTCCAGAGGTGATCAGGGATTATTTAAATGGATCGATATCAGCTAAAATAAAGCAGATCAAACTCTTTCTTCACTGAAACTCTCCGGTTGCAGCTTTTCATCATTTGTGAGGGAACCAAGTTTCCTCGAACACACTGAGACACCAAGCTGGAGTTCAAAGATTTACACAGTTTCAGTTTGGACAGAGGCAGAACATTTTAACTTAACTTCATAATCTAACCTAAACTAATTTTAGTCTAATCTTAAATTGCCTAAACTTAAATAAAATAAATTAATTTAAAGAGCAGAGGACAAACACACTCAACTTCCTGTCTGTCCTGTCCTCCTCCTTTTATCACTCTCCACTCCTCCTCCTCCTCCTTCATACACTCCTGAAAATTATAACCCTACCCTTCATCACCTCCTCCTCATCCCTCTTTACCTCCTCACCCTCCTCCGCCCTTTTCTTTCATCACCACCTCTTCTCCACCTCCGTCATCATCATCTTCTCCTCCTTCTCACCCTTCATCACCTCCTCTTCCTTCTCCTGTCTCACTTTATTCCTGCTTTCCTCCTCTTCCTCACTATTCAGCATCACCTCCTCCTCCCTCCAGCAGCCTTCCTCCCCTCTCTCCTCCTCTTCTTCTTTGACCCCCCCGGACACATACACCTCCTCTGTCCATTAAAATATCATGTATCCTCTCTCACACACACACACACACTCAGGGTCCATTAGCAGCAGAGTGTGTCAGACTGGGAGGACTGGCTGCTTGGTAGAGAGACTACTAACTAACATGACACACAGAGAGAGAGAGGTGCATGATGGGAGTTAAATAAGTAAGTAAGGAGTGAGTTGAGCTGACAAGCTGCAGGGTCAGCAGCTAACACACACACAGACACACACACACACACACACATACAGTCACACACACAGACACACACACACACAAACACACACACAGACACACACACACAAACAGACACACACACACACACACAGACACACACACACACACACACACAGATACACACACACATACAGAGGTGAGTCATGCTGTTGAATAAAACACAGCGGACAGAAGACGGAAACACACAAGAGAAGACAGGACTTTGTTATTAAAGGGAAAAGGGAAATCCTTTTATTCTCTTTCTGTCAGAGAGTCAGATTTTACTCTTGTGTGTGTGCAGAGCTGCAGTCAGGACGAGGTTAGCCTAATTTAGCATAAAGACTGGAAGCAGGAGGAAACAGCTAGCCTGGCTCACCAACCAACACCTCTAAAGGCCTTTACACAGCGGGGACATAACGAAAAAACAACACAAAAATGCGAAATACTCGCCTGTGAATATTTACTACTAATATTACTACATCCAAAAGTAAACTAATCTGTTCACTATCCTGTAGCTGATGCTGCTCCACACGTCGTCCTTGAGTTCATTGTCTTTATAATGTTTGCGTCCTTCATCATATAATACAGGCTGATGAGAAGGTCCGGAGTTGTGATGTGACGTCTGTTCTGCACAACATGCTTGGTTGATGCCTTTATTTGCCTTGCGAAAGCTCAGAAAAATCGACCTTGTTCCTAAACGCTTTTTTGCCGCGTAATATTCACTTTCTGTGTGAAAGTACAAGACAGTACAAGTACAAGAAAGGAAAGAAAACTGAAAAACAGTTTTTATCACCTCTTACAAATCTGAGGTAATCAATAAGCAACACTCATCCTCTAATTACAAACACATCAGGTTTGGTAGCTCTCTACATCAATATCACATCTTCAGGAACAGAACCAGGACTGTTTGGCTACTCCATTTCTTGAGTAAATAAATACAATCTTAGCATATTATATAAAACGCGTGTTTTACTTCTTTTCATGGTCAAAAATCCTGGAAACAAATGTCTTCTCTATTTTGTTTTAATAAAAGTAGCTGTTTAATATTCTGGTTGGCTGGTTTGATAATGAACATGAACAGAATGAAACCAAACGTCAGTTATCGCTCAGTGTGCTCTGCTGATTTTCATCCTCTCAGACTCGAAGCAGGAGGCGTCATCAGAACCTCACACAGTGCTGATGAAGTTCAGGACAGTTCATCGTGACGCCGCAGGAAACGATGGCACGCAGCAGAGAGGACGAGGATCTGATTTATAAAGACTGAAATAATCTGAGAGTTTAACATCTCTGCACTGACGCAAATAAACGCTCGGTTTGTTGTGGACGTGTCGGATCTATTCCGGTCTATTCTGCAGCAGCTTGTACATTCACAACAAGTGAAGACATGAATGTGCTTTTGTATCTGCAGCGACTATAGCTGAGGACTCACCTGAACACTGTTAGAAGCCTACAGACAGGAACACAAAGAAAAGACAGAAGAGCAAACACCTTTCAACAGGTAGACAACCGTCTGAGCTGCAACTAAATCCCAAAACTGTGACTGTACCAAACATAAAGTGCAACATGTATCTGTAGGGTTGTCATACAGTCGAGGAACGGCAGCCTGGATGAGCTGGTCCAGGCTGAGAGTGTGACGAGTGCTGCATCATGACGAGTGTGCTGGTTACAGACAACACTGGCTGCTGGTGCTCTGACTCCAGTGGTTGTCGGGTTGTGTCGCCTCTAAAGGGTTCAGCATGCTTCCTTCTCAAATGTGACGATTGCTCCTTGTTTTTATCATATATGATAGTATGAAATATTTTTTAGGTTTTGGACTGATATTCCGATAAAAATAGCATTTTAAGGACGTAACTTTGGGCCTTTGTTCATTTGTTCATTTTGGAAAGATTTGATGCACCCGGCAATATGAGTGAATGTGTGTGTATTTGTATTACTACATTGTGGGGACGAGAACCTGAACACACTAGCTTCATGGGGACTCTGTCCCTCCTCCCTATAGCAGGCCCCCAAATGGTAAACCTTTCAAATTTAGGATTAAGACCTGTTTTATGGTTAATGTTAGGTTTACGTGTTAATGTCGTACCTCTGACCAGTATGGTGGTGGATTTCTTAGCGGGGTTGCCCACGTTGTTGGACGCCACACAGCTGTAGCTACTGCCGTCGTCCACGGTGACGGTGGGGATGGTCAGCGTGCCGCCGTTGACGACACTCCTCTTTGGGAGCCCCTCCCCTCCCAGCCTCACCCACCTCAGGGTGGGAGGAGGGTCTCCGCCCGACGCCACACACACCAGAGTGATGGTCTCCCCCGGGTTCACCACCAGGGGGTCGTCCAGGAGGAGCTTAATGGAGGGAGGAGCTTGAGGAAGAGGAAGAGGAAGACTAATATATACATGTTTTACATTTTAAAAGGTTTTACATATCTCATCATGTGTAAATAATCCACAGTGATCAGAGTATAAAAGCTTCCTGTCCTCAGAGCGACTCGCTGCCTCCACCAGCTGCACACGATGAGCTGCAGAAAAGCAGCTAAATGCAGAAATAATAACGAAGGAGATAAAAATAGCTGAGTCGACCTCTGTTAAGCTGACATCATGTAAATCCCATCAGCCCCTGGGGTGGGGCGGCAGGATCTACTGTACAGGTCACGGAGCTGCAGTCCGAGCTCTGAGAGGAAAATTATTTATTTATGATTTACATTCATCCGACTGTACACGCACAGGTACAGAGACAGATTACACAAATAATACTGAGAAAGAAAAATATAATATATGAAGCACTTTATGTAAGTATGGATGCCCATTTCTGCCAGGAAAAAAAAGGAATGATAAAAATAAAAATACTCATGTTAAATTAAAATCATGAGATACAAAGTCAAAGTTTTGGCTTGCATCAGATTATTCTGACCTACAAAGGTCCCTGATTTATTAAGTATTCTATTTTTTGTTCTTTTAACTCATCCTTTTTTTTCTTTCACAGACTTTAAGAAGTGTTTCACAGGAAAACAATGAGAATCAACATGGACAGGACAGCAAAGATAGATAAAGAAAACATACTTAGGAAAAATGATAATGATAATTGATAAAGTGGAGATTGCAAAACGAAAACAAATTTTAGAAAAAGAAAATTATATTTTACATAAGTATTTGACTTGAATGATTAAATCAAACGAGCCTAATGATGACGAGCCTTTGTGTTTTTATTTGTATGTTTTCACCTGCTGTAACAGATTATAAACTGGTGTTTTGCTCAGTTTACAGTATTTATTGCCGACTGAGCAAATAAATTAGGAAAAATAAACACATTTTAAAAAGTAAATTGTTTAATTAAATAAACACAGTCAACATTTCTTCAAAATAGTCTCCAGTGTATTCTTTGGATTATCTCCAGTAACAGGGACACAGTGTCTGTATGAGATGCTGCTGTTTAATTTTTAAATATCATTTAAATTAAATCCCATTCACCTCCATTGTATTTGGACTGACTGGACAGATACCACAAGAGCAGAAAACAAAGTATGTTTTTATAGAATTTGTGTGAACTGACGCTTTAAATGTGACTATTATTCAATGTAAATTCTTACTATAATATAATGCTTTTATAATGATTTTAATGAAGCTTTGTTGTTGTCTGTGTGTTTCTGTGTATTCATCACGTAGTGAGGACCCGTAAACACAATCACATTGCAGGGACCTCTGAAGTCTGGCAGAACTATGACTGTGTGTGAGTGTGTGTGTGTGTGTGTGTGTGTGTGTGTGTTACCTGTCCTGTTGTTCAGACCAAAGTGGGCGCTCTTGTCTCCGATGCCGCAGACGTTCCTGACGGAGGAGATGCAGGTGTAGTCGGCGTAATCCTGAGGACGAAGATTCTTCAGCTTCAAGATCTTCGTCTCACCCTGTAACACACACACACATTTGTCTTTTTATACTTGTGAGGACCCTCAGTAATATACTGCATTCCCTAGTCCCTGACCCGCAACTTAACCCTGATTCTAACCTGAATCTTAAAACCAAATCAAACTGTGAAGCCCTAAAATGTCCTCATAATGCAGAAATGTCCTCACTACGATTGTTTAAAACTGAAAATCTGCATCTTTCACAAGTGGACAAATGTCTAGTCGATTATAAATACAAATCTTTCCTCTTTAAAGAGAGAAGTTTCTGAGGAGATTTTCTCTTTTGCCTGGAGCTCATCAGGTTTTCATCATCATCATCATTTTTCTTATGATTTTATAAGTGTATATTTCTTTAATTCTCATTTTGTGACATATCTTGTGTAACATTGTGATTTGCACCTCAGGGCCACGGTACAAACCACTAAACAAGTCTCTCTGGTACTACAATTCAAAACGTCACTCAGTTTTTGATGCTTTTTTAACCCAAAATCATTAAAGTACATTGAGAGAAATCAGTCTTTGATATTCAGCAGATCAATCACAGCTCTGTCCCAGCCTGAGCTCCTCCTCCTACTCCTCTTCTCCTTCATTTCTCCATCTTCTCTTCATCCCCTTTCCCCCTTCTCTTCCTCCTCCTCCTCCTCTTCATGTCTCCACCTCGCTGCCAAATCTCTCTTATCTCCTCTGGCAGCCTCGCCGCTGCCTTCCGCCTCACGGACAGATGAGATGAGATAAGATGACATTTAAATGGGATGTTTGTGCAAAGATGGCAGCCAATTTCTTGGCGGGTGATAATGATGATGATGATGATGATGAGGAGGAGGAGATAAGTTCCTCATTAGGGCCTACAAGGAGCGAGGGGGGAGGGGTTAACAAGTTCACGAGCTCAGCGCTGAAGGCTTTACAGTTGACAGCGTTCAAATCTGGCGTGAATGTTATCTCTGCTGCCGTATTACACGGCCCGCTAACTGGCCGCCTGATTGGCCGGCTTCCCTTTGCTCCAAATTAAATCTAAACCACGGCCAAAAGAAAAAAATCTGGAATCTCCATCTGCAGAGGTTTTTAATCCACAGGAGGAGGAGGGCTTAAACTGGCGACGGCTCGACTTTTTCAAACTGTTGAGCTCACTGACGGAGGATCGACAATGAATATTTAAATTTACAGAAAAGCATTAAAAAAGGAAGCAGAAGCAGGTCGAGTTTCTGTGTGTTGGTAGTTTCTGTAAGAGAGAAAAATAAATCTGTACATCACAGAAACATAAATGTCTTGAATTGAAGTTTCTCCAAAAATCACCATCTTTATTCTAAAAATAATAATAATTTTGATTCCAGGAAATGGAAGGATTGATTTTAATTTATTTTTCATTACAACTCCTCACTTCCTGCAGTGTTGGAGGTTGAGTGGAGACTTAAATACATCTTCTCTTCATGTGAAAACAGAATTTAGCAGAATAAATCTTTAACCCTTAGAGACATCTCACGTTTATGAAACTCCTGAGGACAGTAAGATATTGTATCTTGGATTGATAATGACGTGTATCTGTTTAAATTCTGGTTTCTGGCAAAAAAGAAATAAAATCTGGTATAAAAAGGAACCTCTGAGTCTTAAACCAAGGATGGAAAACTGACATTTTCCCTGATGAATAAGGAAAAAAGACCTTCTCCCGAAAATGGAAAGAATAGATCACCTTTACTTTAAATAATGAGGACACCGTCATATCTGTATCTAGATTAAATTAAATGTTATAACAAAATATATTTAAATTGTTGTACATAAAAAGTGAAATGAAAGTAAAACCACAAACTTATAACTGATCATCACTATTCATCCTTCTCTCCGTCCTCCTCCTGGTTCATGAAGACAAAAAGATGTGAATTTATCTCAAAGAATTAAAAGATTATATAAAGAATCAGAGGATTTAATGATATTTTAAGCACGAATAAACACAAAATGGAAGTAAACCTGAGGAGGTATAAACCCGTCGAGGTTTGGACGTCTGTGTGAAGCAGAAATTGGACAAAAATCAAACCTTTTAACTATTTTTGGCCACAGCTGATGGACCACTGCCCGTATTAATCAAACTCAAGACCCTCAGGAGGAATCACACTGAGAGTTAAACTAAAAAGTCTTTTATTGATGCAGCTTCAACACATCAGCAGGAGAGCGACGACTCCTGGGAAGGAAATTATAACAAGTGTTTCTGTCTCACTGACAGTTGTGCTTTGGACAGTTAGACTGACTGCATGTATAAGCTTCATGTGTATGGGTAAATATAAAAGTCAACAAAGTTACACAAGATATATCTGAAAAATTATGATGCCAAAATGAAAAAATAGCTCAAATCTCATGAGCATAGTGATGACAGTTTTGGAAATCACTTTGAAAAGAAAAATAAAGTGGAGAGAAGAAATGTCTTTTCTGATTGCACAACACGAAGCCTGTCTCCTGAAACATGTTTATACAGTTAAAGCTTCCATCCATTTCCTACCACTCATCTGAGGGAACACAGTTTCTGTCTCAACCAAGTTTCATATTTTTCCAGTTGAGAAAAGATGAAGGCCAGAGGTCAGGTGGATGTTCGGACTTTGACGGCAGAGAGTTGGGTTCAGAGTCCCACTTGCTGTTGGTTTAGATACTCAAACACTTTGGTAATAATTCAGTCAGTATTCAACCAAGATCACCATCCTTCCTGAACCTTAACAGAACCATACAACCAGGCTTTGCTTAGCAGGACTGGATATTGTATGAAAACTACAGAATTATGTTGGCAGAGAGCATTTTGCAGTCAACGTCACAGAACACGTTGTGTATGAATATGACGTACTCTGCCAGAGAAGGCAAAAAAATTCTGACACGCTCGTCTTTCTGTCAGGACGTCATGAGGCGTGTCGCGCCTGACAGCCATTTTGGTTCCTGGCGCCCTGCACCTGGCGGGTCGGGCTGATATCTGGCTAATATCATGTAGTCTGAACCCGACAAAGTTTGATTTATTATTGCTGAAAAGTTGTGAAAGACTTGAAGTGTTGCAATGGTTCATTTTCTATATCAACAACAATAAGGTAGGTAAGTAAGGTGGTGTCTGTGTTTCTGTCAAAATCTTTTCAATTAGCTTGTGTTCTCCTCCTACAGAATATCTGTCTGTCTCCACCTGCTGCAGCTCCTCACAGGTTAGTTCATCTGTGGAGAGCTCCTAAATATCAGCACAGACAGGACTGAGGTCTCAGTAATCCCAGTAAAACCTTCTCCTAAAAGTCACTGAGAACTCACGTCCAATGAGGACCGATGTCCCGCTCTGAGACACTTGATAAATACTAAGAAATAATAACAAAAGTAGAAGGTGTGTTTCTTCACCTGTGTAAAAAACGGTTCGTAGATCTCCACCCCGGAGTCGGAGCCTTGTGTCAGCGGCTCCCGGCCTCTCCTCCAGGTGTAGTGAACAGGTGGGTTGGAGTTGGCAACGCAGCGAAGAAACACCGTCCTCTCAAAGTAGAAATGCTCCTTCGCCTCACCGACACTCTGATGTACCGTTATCACTGGGTCGTCCAGGTCTGAGGAGGAGGAGGAGGAGGAGGAAGGCAGTGAGAGGAGTCGGGAAATAAGTATAAAGAGGAAAGAAAGGTGGTGGGAAAATAAGGGGAGAGAAGAGTTAAAGGAGGGGAAAATGAGCATGTTTCTGTATAAACTGGAGTAAGAAAGATCTTCAGAATCATCAGAGCATGAATTCACTGTAAATATATATATAAATATATACGGCACATATATATAATATAATAATCTGTAGTTCGTCTCTGGGAAACACGATGAGGACAGATGAAGTTTGTTTCCTCCTGCAGCGTCTGAATATACAGTTTTTCATATTTTCAGAACAGTGGGTCAGTTTTCCTGTGGGGGGGTAATTACTGCGGGGCCAGAGGCGTTTTAATTGGCTGAGAACACAGTGAGCTCCCCGATCAGCTGACGGCAGCCGACCAATCAGGCTCCGCCACAGTAATGAGTCTGGTTATGAAGCCGCCACCAGCAGAGAGGCTAATGGTCGCTAATCCACTTCACACAGAGCGACGACAAACT
Source organism: Macquaria australasica (assembly GCA_005408345.1). NCBI lineage: Eukaryota > Metazoa > Chordata > Actinopteri > Centrarchiformes > Percichthyidae > Macquaria > Macquaria australasica. The sequence continues at coordinate 45,905 of SEMN01001393.1, forward strand.
CCGACCTGCACGCTGAACACATCAGGGCCCGAACAACAGCCGCAGCAAGTAAACAAAAGCCAAAACAAGTTGAGAGTTAATGATTTATTCTGTTTCCTGCAGTCTGACGGAGGAAACGCTGTGTAAAAGCCTCCGTGCCCTGAAGGAAGCACTCAGCCGCGTTCAGGTACCACTTAAATCCCTGCAATCCCAGTAAGAAACATCCTTCAGGATATTGTAGCCGTTATACAACAGTGCTCACAGTCTGCAGGTATCGTTCGCTCCTGTTTCTGTTACTTTGGAGGAAAGTTTTCATACATGAGGGACACAGATGTATAAAAACACCCCGAGGACGTTTCTTTACTGGGATTACTGGGACTGAAGGTGAACAGAAGCCGGCGTCTCCACAGAGAAACATCCTGCTCATGTTTGCTGCGACTGATCATCAGCCAGCAGAGCTGCGGGGGAGGAAACAGCTCCATGCTTCGTTAGCACACATGTAGGTCAACAACAATCAGCCACAAACAATGTCCTGCAGCTTCATGTATCTGGCAGCTCAGATCCTCCTGGAAACGAGTCAGTGATGAAGCTTCAGCACCCACTTTCTGCAGGAACTGTTTCCACTCTTATTGCTAAGCTAAGCTAGCTGTTTCCCCCTGTTTCCAGCCTTTATGCTAAGCTAAGCTAACCAGCTGCTGGCTGTATGTTGACTGTATGGACATGAGAGAGGGATCAACCTGAACTCCTGCATCCTGCAAAGGTTCAGTCACAAAATATCATTCAGTGTGTGTGTGTGTGCGTGTTCTTACAGTAGACGTCGACCCGTATGGACCGGATGGCGGGGGATCCCAGTCCGTTGTCAGCCTTGCAGTAATAGCGCCCTCCCTGGTGGCGGCTGATATTGTCGATCTTCAGAGTTTCATTGTGCAGCGACGAGTCGCCCTGACGGTCGGAGGCTCCGCCCGCCGTCTTAGTCCAACGAATCTGAACAGGGGTGGGGGGGTGTTAGTGTACACAGCAGACTGGTATAGACTGGTTTATATCAGTTTAAACTGACTGGTTTAGTCTGGTTTAGACTGGTTTGGTGAGTCAGTCTGATTTTCAGGTTTTGATCTTCTGCTGCACAGTCAGAGCCTGGCTCAGAGGCACTGCGGCAGCTACTGTGTGTGTGTGTGTGTGTGTGTGTGTGGGGGGGGGGGGGTAGCAAACAGGAATCTAGTTTATATAGAAACTGAATCGATGCCAGACTGTATTAGCCTGCTGCAGATTAACGCCACTGTGTGTGTGTGTGTGTGCGGTCCAGATTTGTCCTCGTTCAGCATCTGTTGGTCAGTTTTCCATCCGTCCCTCCCACCTGCTCTGTCCCTTCCTCTCATCCATCATCATCATCCTCCTCCTCCTCTCTTCTCTCCATCTGTGTCTCTCTCTGTTTTTAATTCCTGAATAAGAAAGAGACTGACTGTAAATAAATAATCTATGAAAATGAAACAATAACTTTATCCAGGAAGACTCACTACGAACTAGTTAACATGCTTACAGATGTTATATACAATTATAGACAGTTACAGATGTTCAGTTTAAACAGCCACAGAGCAGAAAAATAAAAAATAAAAATATTAACTGTGTCTCTGAGTGAACCTGAACTACTCTATACGTCCAGATGTCTGTCCGTCTTACTTCACTCAACCTTTTGTCCAGCTCACTTCGCCCTGGGTTTAGCCTCTCAGGGGTAAAGAATCCACTGTTCCCTCCTCTGTATATTTTAGGAAAAGTCCTTGAACTGATATATAGACTTCATGTGTAATTTCAATATTAGCCTAAAAAGTCACAGCAGTTGAATATCGGTCACAGAAAAGGCAGCAAAGGACAAAGTTCTTGAGACAACAATTCATTTTAAGAGATAAAAAAATTAAGCTATGTGAAATATGATTTTCAGTAGAGGTGCATATATAGATATATAGATATATAGATTAGATAGCAGGTGATCTGTTTTATACTCCATAGATAAAAAGGTGTGTTTCTGTTTTGAGAGCCTTAAAACTTTGTAGTGTTCTTCCACTTCTGAAACCAAACCATCAGCATATTTTCTGCCCTGATTCTTCCTCTCTCTGTCCCCCCCCCCACAGTACAGTCCACATGTCGGTCGCCTTGCTGCCAGCTGGACTGAAGAGGACTCTGTATCTGACAGACAGACGGTTAACAGCCTCGAACCAGCGAACTGACGATTAATGAGCTAAAAATACTGTCAGAGCATAGATCCTGGATCCGAGTGACGACACACGCTGCACGCTGTCTAATTAACACACCGTCACTGTCGTTACAACACCGACACTCGTACAGTGTGCTGTGATGTTACTGCAGTGGAGCTGCAGCTGGCAGCTCAGTGTCGAGCTCTCACACAAAGAGACAAAACACGAGCAAACACAGAAACAGCTGCAAACGGAAACGACTTCCTGAGTCACAAAAATGATTTAAATAAGGGCTGTTTAAGAGTTCGTACTGGGAAGTTGGTCAACAGACGTCTCGATCACAATTTAAGTCTGTGCGAAAAAGTCTTTTTTGCTCAGTGTGCATCACATGACGGACCCAGAAGTTGTAATTACACGGTTTGGCCACTATGTGTGCACTTCCTGGGGGCTTGAATTCAACAGACCTGCAATAAATCCTCCCTTCATGAATAGCTGCGATTAGCCAATTAATCAATTAGTCAAACGACAGAAAAAAAAGCCAAATGTGAACTGTTTCCAGCTTCTCACATGTGATGTTTGAATATTTGAATATCTAACTGAATATCTTTGTGTTTTGGACTGTTGGCTGAATAAAACAAGCTATTTTAGTACTTCACCCTGTCCAGCAGGAGACTTACACTGGGTGTAGACTAAATATTAGAAAGCTTAACACAACACAGTTCAACAGCAGCACAAACTGAACATTATGACCTTCATGAAGGAGGACTTCCTGCAGGACTGTTGGACTGAGCCTCAGACATCTGATAACAGCTGCAGCCCTGAACGCCTCATCACTCATTCACAACACATTTAAACCTGCATCACTAGTGACAGCGAACGCAACACTGCAACACATTAGCTGTTGGTGTTAATTAGTTGAAGTGCTTCAGGTTGGAAAAGACTCCACTCTGATGTTGTCTGAACATCAGAGACCACGACAGGTATCATGTGACCTGTATTTGAATAGTAGTAGTAGTAGTTAATATTAGTATTTTAATATTAATTGTAAATGCAGCAGAACCATCAGAATGAGATTTATTGATACTTCTCCTTCATTTTAATGGTTTTACAATCTATAAATAAATGTGATAAATAAAGTGGTGTGGCTAACAGGCTAAAGTACGTAAGGAATAACGTCCCACGAGATGTTCATTATCAGGAATTAACGGACGACGGTTGCTGATAACGGACACCTCGCTGGGCCATTATCCTGCTTACATCATGGTCACATGCCAAAGAAATAAAATCAAGACCATTAATTTATATTTTCATGTGTTGTGCAATCTGAAGTTTTTCACAAGCCATGACTCAGTTTCCAGGCATAAACAGGTATAAACAGGTATAATCCTGTTTATTCTCATCCAGCTTCACTAAATATTGAGATGTTACTGTTAACGAGGTAACATTACAATAAAATCAATAAATAAAGGCTGCTGTCGTTTGAAAATATCCCTCAAATCAAATCATGATTTCAGTATAAGAAGAGAGAGACAGAGAGAGAGAGAGACAGAGAAACAGAGAGAGAGAGAGAAGAGGGGATGAAAGAAAAATGTTGAGGAAGCTGAGCTCTGCATTGACGCAGAGACAGAAAAAAGTGTTTTACAGTGTGTGTGTGTGTAGATTCAGACTGTGCCAGCAGCTGCTCTATTTATAGCCTCAACAGACTGACAGCAGAGAGAGAGAGATGATGGAGGAAGAGGAGGAAGAGGAGGGGTGGCATGAAGAGAAGTAGAAGAAGAAGAGTGAAGGACAGAGAGAGAGATGTTCACTTAAACACAGCTGATCTAACCTGAGTGCCCCCCCATATTAATGCACATTCTTCCCATATTGCACGTTCTTCATCTCCTCCTCTTCGTTCCCTGAGCAGCTCCTCTCATGTTAAAACTGATCAGCTTCACATCTTTTTTAGTGTCAATCTTCTTTTCATGATTCACGACTTCTGATTTTATTGTTATGCACCAAAACAGCAGGACAAACTCCTCGTACATGGAAACAGAGGTACGATAGTTACAACACACAACATCCCAGTCATCAGTACAACTGGAAAACTGATATATTCACCACTTGGTGCTAAATATTACAGCCTTGCTTCCAGTGTTCCCAGTGGCCACTCGCGGTATTACAGCAAAAAATTCCCCTGTGGCCCAAAAAGCATTTTCCCCACAGACCTCCATTATAAAAGAGACGTCTGTCAAACTGTTGACAGGACGCCTCCAACTGCAAACAAGCTCCATTTTGACTCTTTCTGTTATGAATCTTTGATCCATGGAGGTTTTTTATTTGTATTTTAAAATTCTGTGATGTCATCACAATGTAAAGTCTATGGGCCCGGGGCACTACTGCGCATATTCAGTGGGCCGCATAGCCCGGAAGTAAACCCAGAAGATAGGAACTTTTTCGGCGTATGCACCAGGCAAGCAATTCTCATTGGACTGAACAGGCACCATCTTTGGGTCCAGATCCAGTTCTTATAATACATGGACCAGACTAATAACTGAAGTTAAAACCTTTTGAAAAGTAACTCAAACCATTTTAAAGCAGGACTCACTGTGTGTGTGTGTGTGTGTGTGTGTGTGTGTGTGTGTGTGTGTGTGTGTGTTGAGTTAATTAAGACAGAGCAGAGGTTTTAATGAGCTGCAACACAAACACTTCATAAACTGCACCAAACTGTCTGATGATGTTTTACAGTGTTTCTGTTCTGCTGAACCTTTTAAACTGTTCAGATTTTAACTTTGAGGTTGTTTCATTTTTACCCAATTTTTATCAACACAGTGAAGTTAACACTGTTTACCGAAGCTGATGCTGTTTTATACTGAAACAAGACATTATACAAACTGTGACTGAGCTTCAAAACGAGCTGAGAACAGATGTAACGGGCTGATTGTTTAACCGATCGACTAAATCTATGGTTCTCAACCTGAGGGTCAGGACCCCTACAGGGGCCATGAGGGGCCAGGTTTTTATAGGTTCAGATTTATTCGAGTCTACCTCAGATCAACAAATGTAGAGTGTGATCATTCCTCCGGTCTGTGAAGAGATCCAAATAACTGAAGCTGATGTGAATTTCAGTGCAGAATGTCGTCTTTGTGCTTCTGTCTCGTCATGGCAGCTCAGCACTGAAACACTGTGGAAACTAAAAGACTTCAGTCCTCCAGCTCTTACAGTCAGTGTGTTTACATGCTCTTAAATATCAACATCATTCAGAGAAACCAGGTTACGCAGGTAATCTGAGAACATGTTCACATACAGTTTGAATAATCCAGGTCTACGTGCAGCAGGTCAGTAATCTGATTACTCTTCTTCTTCTACTGGTTTCTCTTTAACCATCTTCATCTGTCTGCCTCCGTCTGAGCCCCCTCCTTCCTCTTCATCACTCACAGTCTCTCTCTCTTCTCGTTCCCAGACGGCGGCGGCGGCTCTTCTCGTCCTCCAGGGTTTCTTCTTCTCCTCCTTCTTCTTCTTCTCCTTCTTCTCCTTCCTCTCTGTGTGATTGCTCTCATTATGAAACACAAAGGCGTCGGAGCAGCTCAGCTCGACGGGAGCTCTGGCACTTACAGCACGCCGCCGGGGATGATGGGAGCTTTTTTTATTACTGTATGTGCTCTGCAGAGTCAATAGGGAAGTGTGTGCGTGTGTATGTGTGTGTAAGAGTGTGTGTGTGTAAGAGTGTGTGTGTGTGTGTAAGAGTGTGCATGTGTCAGTTTTATTTCTCTGGTTGTTGATTCATGTTTTAATCTGCTACAAAGACACTGAATAAACTCTGGTCTCTACTGATGACATCATGGGTCTCTACTGATGACATCATTTGCTCTGTCAGATATATATATATATCTCATCAGTATAAATTTAGACATAAAAAAACAGTATATCCAGTGTCAACCAGTCTAAAATATATTAACAGCATGAGTAGTATAAATATAATGGATCGTAGCATTAGTTGATCGTATTGGCTGATCAGCTGCTTCATTCATGTTTCACACCAGCTGACTAATATCAACCAATCAGATCGATGCAGGTGTACAGCTCGGCTATTATAACCTGTTACTCTGCTAATGCTAACTCGCTCTCCTGCTGCAGCTCCTCAATCCCCCTCCCAGTGTGTTCCCAGTGTTCCCAGTCTGTTCCCAGTGTGTTCCCAGTGTGTTCCCAGTGTTCCCAGTCTGTTCCCAGTGTGTTCCCAGTGTTCCCAGTGTGTTCCCAGTCTGTTCCCAGTGTTCCCAGTCTGTTCCCAGTGTGTTCCCAGTGTGTTCCCAGTGTGTTCCCAGTGTTCCCAGTGTTCCCAGTCTGTTCCCAGTGTTCCCAGTGTTCCCAGTCTGTTCCCAGTGTTCCCAGTCTGTTCCCAGTGTTCCCAGTGTGTTCCCAGTGTGTTCCCAGTGTTCTCAGTGTGTTCCCAGTGTGTTCCCAGTGTGTTCCCAGTGTTCCCAGTGTGTTCCCAGTGTGTTGTTACCTGTGGTCGGGGGTGTCCTGTCACCAGACACTGCAGCTCCAAAGTCTCTCCCTCCCTGATGGTGTAAACTCTCTCGCTGTAGCGCTCCTCCTCCACGTTACAGGCCTGACCTGAGTGCACGATACGCACTGTAGGGGGCGCTGTGGAGACAACAAGAACCAACAGGGTCAGCACGACTGTTAGACGACTGTCAGCACATGACAAAATAACACACAGTAAAAGCCCTCCAGCTCCTTCACAGTAAAAGCCTTTCAGCTCCTTTACAGTAAAAGCCCTCCAGCTCCTTCACAGTAAAAGCCCCCCAGCTGTTTAGAGCAGAGTGGTGAGTATCATGACCCTGTTGGTATACGGAAATGATTAAACATTATACCGAATTCATCTTGTGAGCTGTTGTTGTAGGCCTTTATTTGTCCTGGCTATTATTTAAATACTTGTATATAATAATTTTCAGTAACACACCTCCAGACATCACCAGGACTCTCAGTTTCTTTCTGTAACATTATCATGAAGTTTTTACAACAGTTTAACAGTTTTAAAGACATTTGTTCTCCTCATGTTTCAACACATCAGTTTCTCTTTTCAGTGTGTAAACTTTCTTCAGTTTAAACTTTAAACCTGCAGCAGCAGCAGCTCTGATCCTCCACCGCTCGCTGCCGCGACACACGAGTGATTTCCTGCAGAAACTCTCGTCTTTACGTTCAGCCGACAGAAAATAAAAACAGCTCCTGTGTTTTACTGTCTGGGTGAACTCAGAGGAGCAGCTGGCTTTGTGTTTTACTGCTGTTAGCCTCAAACAGCATCCTCTCTACCTGTCGTCATGGGAACCACACGGCGCGGAGGCGGCGTGACGTTTGAGTTCCCTGAAAACCGCAGTAAAGAACGGCGTCCTCTGGCTGTTAACAGCTTCTTTACAGTGTTCCTGACATTTCACAGACTCAGAGTTTGGTCCTGAGGAGTGAACACGCCGGAAGAATAAAAACAGGAAGTAACGTTTAATAACTGCAGTAAAAACATCACCATCAGTTCATTCTACAGGTTGACAAGGTCACTGAACCGGTTCATTCATGTGAGACAGATTTTCATATCGTACACTAAGAGGGAAGAGATGCCTCTGTTTTCATAACCTTAATGACCTTGTATGAAAATAGTGAATTTATATTAGAAGTTTCAGACGAGACAACTCGTGATATTCAGTTTGAAACAAGATCCAACAACATCTGAGTCAACTGATTTATATTAGTATAACTTAGACTTGCACTGTGTATATATATAGGTGTATAGTATATATGTATAAACAGTATATATGTGTATCTCTAAAATGTTTGCAAATATGAAGTGATTATAAACATAACCGCAGTATATCAGGCATCTATGTATGTATGTGCATATATGTGTATATTTATTTATTTGTCTTTTCTGTATTCTAACATACTGAATATGTTGTTATAGTAACTGATATGTAAATGAGGACAAATTCAACAAAATATTATTCACAAAAACTTCCCACAAGGTTCTGTCTTGAGTTTGAGGTTTTTTTTTTGGACTTTGGAGACAAACTCTGAAACTGATTTCAAAGTCCAGTTTAGCATTTGAAGCAAACTGAACACTTATCTGTTGTTTCACAGTAAAAGTATTTCAGTTGCTTCACATTAAAATAAATTATATGACTAAAACACACAAATGCAAAAAAATATTTAGATATTTAAATGTTAAATAGTTCAGGAGGCATCAATCCAACGTGCAGGATCAGCGGCATCAATACTGACCTCGTATTGTGCCCTTTGTCAGGAAGTTGTTTTGAACTATACCAGGGATAAAACTGTTTTTATTACATGTTTGACAAAGACAGATGGGTGCTTTACTCAAACCAGTTCTTCCAGTAGAGTTTATATTTTGTTCCCGTGTGCAGGTGAACCATCTCAGACTAAACCCACCTGGAATTTCAGGTCAGATTTGAGGCCAAACTCTGAACAGTCTGTCTGAACCAGTTCAGCTAATTAAAGTTGTGAAATTCTAAATGAGCAGCAGAGGAAAAAGGTCAGCAGGAAATTAATTTTTAATTGACAGGAGGTTTGGCAGTGTTGGGTGGAGCAGACAGGCTGCAGACTGGACCACTAACCCTGATCTGGATCAGCTGCAGGCCTGCAGGTGTGATGTGTTGTTTGTTTCTGTGTCAGCTGCTGCTGCGAGGCGTCCTGCATGTTGCACTCCTTTAGTATTTTTACACCTGGCCTGAGCTGCCTGCATCAGATACAGGATTCTGACTCCGTACGAACACTCACACTTTATTATCCTGGGTGATGCTCACGACTCGTCAAACCATGTTAAACCAACGCCGTCCTTCAGGTGCACGCTGTACGCCACCTGTCGCCTCATAAGCAAATCATCACTAAAATCTGCATACAGGATGTTCCTTTCTTCCTGTAGTCAACAGAACACACCAGAACACACCAGAACAACACCAGAACATCACCAGAACTTGGACGCAGTTTGACCTGAACCTGAAACACTGCAGGGTTTGTGATCAGAAGAGGAAACGTTTGTTCATTAAAGATGAAACAGCTGGGAAGATGAACCTGAAGAAGGAGAGGAGGAAACGAGAGGAGAGGAAGATGAAAACGGGACGAGCGAAGGAAAAGAGAACGAGGAGGAGGAGAGAAAGATAAAGAGGAGGAGGTGTTGTGGATGATCTGGTTGTCCTACTTTGTCTCTCTCTTCTATTTTTAAATTCTGGATTTTTGTGTCTCTCCGTCCTCCGATGACTCTACTGATGTTTCCTGCTGATGTCATCAAACCCACCCACACACACACACACACACACACACACACACACACACACACACACACAGATGACCCCCCTGACAGACTGATTCCTTCCCAGCATGCACTTGTTCAATCAGAGGCTCCATCTGAAGAGGCTTAACACCTCCGACAGACACCAACCAGAACCAGAGCAGAAGAAACAGAACCACAGTTTAACCACACAAAGGTTTCCAATAGAACCAGGACAAAACCACAGTAGAGTTTAGGTAGAAACAGAATAGAACAGCTCTAGAGTTAAAGTAGAACCTGTACAGTGTGGCAAAGCTTGAGTACAACAAGAATAGAGCCACAGTAGAGTTACAGTAGAGTAGAACCAGATATGAATCGCTGTAAAGTCTAAATAGAACCAAAATACAACTACAGTAGAGTTCCAATAGAACCATGATAGGATGACAGTAGAGCTTACAGTAAGTAGAACCGGAATAAACTTTAAATAAACTGCAAAGTTTAAATGGAACGGGAATAGAACAGCAGTAGAAGTTCAGGTAGAACCAGAACCACAGTAAACAGATCAGATAGAGGCTCAATAGAACCAGATAAGAGTTAGTAGAACCCATATAAAACAGTAGAACAGGAACAGAAACAAAGAGAATCCGCCTTTAAACCTGACGAGTTTTAGGATTACCCATCTCCTGTTATTTTCCCAGTGCATCATGGGATGGCGTCAGGGCTCTGTGTATGGACCTGAGGTCAAAGGTCAGGCAGTGGTTCACCTCAGAGCAGCTACAGGAGCAAAAAAAATCTGCTTATTGATGATGATTAAAGACGAGCTTCATGTTCAGACTGATGAACAGTGTGTGTGCGTGTGTGTGTGTGTGTACAGGTGGATTCACACACACACAGAAACATTATAAGTAGTTCGGACACGTGTTGCATTTCATAAAGAGAAGAAGAAGAAGTAACCACTAATCACAGAAATAATCAATGCTGCATGAGATCAGTGTTGCCGGCCGGCAGGGTATGTACTTGCATACATACTCAACACATACAATACATTCATGCATGCACATGTACACATTAGGACTGCGACTAACTCCATTGATCTGCCAATTAACATCTCACACAATCAATTTATTGTCAGAAAACAGCAAAAAAAAATGTCGTCAAAACTTTCCAAAATGAAACATAAAATCCCAGAGTCGCCTTTATTATCAGTTTAACATCACACAAAACTATTAAAGCAGCAGGAGCACAGCAAAACATCAGTTGATTCTAAAAATAGCTGCTGATAGATTTTCTGTCAATTGATCAATCGACCCCAGCTGCAGGCAGCATATACACACATTCATATAAGCACACACACACACCTGCACACATGCAAACACACTCACATCATGTATGTGCAATTCTTCAATCTGTACTGAAACTACTGTCTGATCAATCAGTCAATACCTGGATTGATCCGTTATTTATGTACATGCACAGATTCACTGTATAGATAGATATATATTTTATTATATTTGAAGGACTGGAAGTTTTGGTATTATAAAGCATTTTGATCATCCAGAGTTTATCTGGAAAAGAGAAATTATTTGATGATTAAAAGTTATTTTTTGTTTTATTTTTATTTGACTAGTTTTCCACTGAAAGCAGTTCTGAGACTCTACTCTAGGTTCTTTATTTCTTTTTCTGTGACTGATGAACTGTTGGCTGCTGGCGGTTATTTCACACACACACACACACACACACACACACACACACACACACACACACAACGAAGCTCAGTGATGTCAGTTTAGCGCTCAGTAAAGGAACAGTGACTTGGTGTGTAGCGGTGTATAAACTGGACGTTACAGGAAACGTGTTCCCGCAGCAGGAAATGATGAAACCTGATTCATTTAGTCTGAAACTAAACTCCAGCTTCTTCAGCGTTCAGTCGGTTGGTTCTCAGCAGGAGGCGGTGCAGGAGTTTCATCTGTAGTCACCTCTCATCCCTCCATCCTCTGATCCTGTTCTGGCTCAGGTATTTCCCATTTCCCCCCTAAAACCAGGTATTAGCCTAATCCCTGCGCTCTCCGCAGTGCCACAAAGCGTTCACGTCCTAATAAAGTGATGAATCCTGCCTGAACCTGGCAGACCGGCTGATCCCCGCACTACAAGGTGCAGCATACAAAACACACTAAACACATACACACACACACACACACAACAGCTCCTAAACCCAGGAATTACACTGCCCCCTCAGGGTCTGCTGAACCAGGAATTAGATCCAGTCCAATCCTCTGGGATGAAGTGGTGCAGGTGAGAGCGCCGCGGTGACTCAGTTTATGGTGTCAGAAGGTGAAGAGCTGTTTTAACTTCATACTACGATTATTGTGGCCAAAAATATCAACGTTAAACGAATTTGTGGCATCAAACCTTTCTGAAATACTACTTTTAATGTTTATAGTAAAATTAGGTCACAACTTAGATTGATCAAACACTGATCAATGAACCATATCAGCAAAAACATGAAGAGAAACTGAACCTAAAGACAGCAGAAATACGAGCCAACAGGTGAGACGTGGATCTCTCAGTCTGTGAACGCAGCTTCAGACTCATCTGACGTGCAGCACATTAACACACCAAACAAACCACCAGCACACTTCAGAGGTCAACAGGCTGTGGAAACCTCCGCTGGGTCTGAGTCTCACCTGGACTCTGTTTACAACTAACTGAGATAAACTGCACTGAAGGGCTTTAATACCTCTGAAACTCTACCTGTGCTCACTGAGAGGAAACACAAAGATGAAGATCAGGAAGCAGCTCTCACCTTGTTGTGTGACACTTCACACCTGCCTTGACCCTTTACCTGTGTGTACCTGTGGTTACCTGTGTGTACCTGTATGGATATTTCTTGTCATGCATTCACTTTGCCTCAACAACCACAGCGTTGCCTCTCTGATGGTTTGTAATCCTCTCATTATCAACACACTCACTCTGTAAATCTTCCCCAAATCTCTCAAACATAAAGTTTGATAAAACTGTTTTATAAACTGTTTTGTGTCTGCAGCACCAGACATCACACAAAAAGTCACTAAAACCAAACCTGATGAATCTCACAGATCAGACTTTAACTTCTGCTGTTCAGTTTGGATTTCCTCTCTGTTGCTGTGTGTTTGTGACAGTTTTCTTTTAGTTTTCATTGTAAGTTTCTATTGTTTCATATGTCGAGTCATTTCACTGATTCCTTGATCTTTATCTTTGGCTTGTTTTGCCTTTTCTTGATTTTTCTTGATTCTGTGTGATTTTAAATTGTTGTTTGTTTTCATTCACACTGACCTCCTGCAGCAAACATCAGGGATCTGTTTCCTCCCCTTTAACGCTCTGATCTCTCATCCCTTTAATTCAGGAAATGGTTGAAAGCTGCACACACACACACACACAGACACACACAGTCAGCCTCAGGCCTGTACAGTAGAGCAGTGAGTCTCAGAGGGCAGCAGGAGCTCACCCTGATTTAACCACTGTGTGTGTGTGTGTGTGGGTGTGTGTGTCTGTGTGTGTCTGTGTGTGTGTGTGTGGGTGTGTGTGTCTGTGTGTGTCTGTGTGTGTGATGTAGACACACAGTGAGTCATCCTCCAGCAGAGTAGAGCTGTTCTCCCTCACTGCAGCCTCATCCACTGTGTGTGTTTTGTTAATTGTGTGTGTGAAACCAGGTTTTATAAACTTGAGACCTCAGACCCTCAGACCCTCAGACCATCAGACATCAGACCCTCAGACCATCAGACATCAGACCTTAGACCACAGACCCTCAGACCTCAGACCCTTCATTTACATTCCAGAGGAGGTTCTAAAAGTCCTTGGGGAGGTTGAAGAGGTCCTTGAGGAGATTCTAGAGGTCCTTGAGAGAGTTGTATACATTCTAGAGGAGGTTCTAAAGGTGCTTGAGGAGGTTCTAGAGGTACGCAGAGGTCCTTGAGGATGTTCAATAGGCCCTTGAAAAGATTGGGTCCTTGAGGAGGTTGTAGAATCCCTTTATGAGGTTGATGGGTATTGTAGTATTTAGAGACAGAAAAAAACATGAAATACTTCAGCCTGGAGGTCAGAACATGAACCTGGATGATGGTTTCACCCAGAGAGTCCTGAGTCTCTGTGTTCAGGAACATCGAGGAGATCCATTAAAGAAACATCTGAACGTTGAATACAGAACGAGGAAAAACACTTCACAGCTCTACAGGAAACACAGAGAGGCCTGAAGCTTAGATTCTCTTTCCAGATCAAAGTGGAAACATCTGAACAACAGCTGGAGAACCGTTACAGTTCAGACTTCCTCACAACTTTAAATCCCATCAGTCCAATCACTTACTGATTTAAACTGAGACCCAAAAACTACAAACCTGATTAAATCCTCAGGTCTGAATGAGTTCATTCAGGGATCAGAACTGTTTAATCTAGTTTTCATTTATTTATGTCAAAGAGCAGGAGTGGAGAGAGAAGACAGACAGACATAAAACTAAATATTAAAACCACTATCTGTCCCAGATCCAGATCTGTCTCCATCTCACACTGGTTCCCTCTAAACCTCCGTCTCTGTTTTATTCATGTCAAAGTAAAGATTTTAACATCCTCTCTCTCTCTCTGTTATGTAAGCTCTCTCGCTCTATTTCTGGAGCGGAGGATTTCTCAGAGGAAGCTGCCGAGTCAGTGGGACGGCTAAAAATAACTCCAGGCTTCTGATTGGCTGACAGCACGGGGCTCCTCTGCATAAGTAATGAGGCGGGGGAAGAAGAGGGATGAATGAAAACCAGCAGACAGGACTGTTCAGTCTGTGATGTTTGACACATCTGATTGGCTGATTGGACCATCAGGAATAACCAATCACTGTGAGGCGGGACTGTGTCTGCTCTCTGATTGGTTGCTTACGTGCTGAGGTTGACCAATTAATTAATGGCAGCACGAATATTCTACAAGTGCTTGGGAGGTCTTAGATGTCCTTGAGCTACTTCTAGAAATCATTTAGAAGGTTCCAGGCGTCCTTGAAAAGTAAGGTTATGGTCCTTAAAGAGGTTTCAGAGGTCCTTAAAATATTTTAGAGATCTGGCTGTCCTTGAGGAATTACTAGAGGTCCGTGAAGGGGTTCCTGGGTTCTCAAGGATGTTCCAGAGATCCTTGAGGAGGTTGTAGAGGTCACAGTAGTCCTTGAGCAAAAGTTCTAGACATCCTATAGGAGGGGCCAGAGATCCCTGAAAATATTCCAGACATCCTTGAAGAGGTATTAGGGAATCTTGAGGTCACTGAGGAATTTCCAGAGGTCCTTGAGAAGATTCCATGTGTCCTAAAAAAGGTTCCATGGCATCTTGAGGATATATATAGAGGTCCTTGGAAAGATTTCAAACATGTTCTTGAAGAAGTTTTACGGGTTTTTGAGAAGGTTATAGAGATCCTGGAGGAGGTGAGGAGGTCACAGAGGTCCTTGAGGATTTCCTAGAGATCCATCTACAAGGGTCCAGTTTTGTCTAGCGAGTTGAATATAGTGTATGATTGGACTAAAACAAATAAATTAGCCTTAAATATATCAAAAACTAAAGGTATCGTCTTCGGGTCACGACACAAATTGGTTTCTAAGCCAAAACTGGAGCTATCCATATCTGGTGAACCCATACAACAGGTGAACAAAGCTAAACTGCTGGGCCTGGTCCTTGACAGTCACACATCATGGACTGAGCATACATCACGAAAACTTGAAAGGAATTGGCGTTCCACCAATCTGGAAGAATCACGTTTAGCCTGGCAAGATAGTCTTAAAATTTATAGGAAGGCCCTCCGTAATGCCAGAGCAGCTTACTACTCATCATTAATAGAGGAAAATAAGAACAACCCCAGGTTTCTGTTCAGCACTGTAGCCAGGCTGACAGAGAGTCACAGCTCTGTTGAGCCATGTATTCCTATAGACCTCAGTAGTAATGACTTCATGAGCTTCTTTAAAGATAAAATTCTAACTATTAGAGACAAAATTCAGCACCTCCTGCCCTCAGTTGGTACTGACTTATCTTCAAACACAGGAACCTTAGAAACAACTGTAAAACCTGTACATTTAGACTGCTTTTCTCCCATCAACCGTAATCAACTAACTTCCATGATTTCCTCATCTAAGCCATCAACGTGTCTCTTAGACCCCGTCCCAACTAGGCTGCTTAAAGAAATTTTACCCTTAGTTAGCACTTATTTACTAGATATGATCAATCTGTCCTTATTTAAAGGCTATGTGCCACAGTTCTTTAAAGTAGCTGTAATTAAGCCTCTTCTTAAAAAGCCCACTCTTGATCCAGGGATTTTGTCAAATTATAGACCTATATCTAACCCTCCTTTTCTCTCTAAGGTCCTTGAGAAAGCAGTAGCCAATCAGTTGTGTGACTTTCTACACAACAACAAGCTGTTTGAGGATTTTCAGTCAGGATTTAGAGTGCATCATAGCACAGAGACAGCACTGGTGAAAGTTACAAATGACCTTCTAATTGCATCAGACAAAGGACTTGTCTCTGTACTTGTCTTACTAGATCTTAGTGCTGCATTCGATACCATTGACCATCACATTCTATTACAGAGACTAGAACATTTTATTGGCATTAAAAGGTACTGCACTAAGCTGGTTTAAATCCTATTTATCAGATCGATATCAGTTTGTACACGTTAATGATGAATCCTCTAACGCCAAAGGATTTAGTCGCGAGGAGTTCCACAAGGTTCTGTGCTTGGACCAATTCTATTTACCTTGTATATGCTTCCTTTAGGCAATATTATTAGGAGCACTCCATAAATTTTCATTGTTATGCAGATGATACCCAATTATATTTATCGATCAAGCAAGATGAAACCAATCAATTAGTTAAACTTCAAGCATGCCTTAAGGACATAAAACCTGGATGACCTGCAATTTTCTGATGTTAAACTCAGACAAAACCGAAGTTATTGTACTTGGCCCCGAACACCTTCGAAACACATTATCTAAAGATATAGTTTCTCTAGATGGCATTGCCCTGGCCTCCAGCGAAACCGTAAGGAATCTTGAGTTATCTTTGATCAGGATATGTCCTTTAACTCCCAAATAAAACAAACTTCAAGAACTGCCTTTTTTCATTTACGT
>SEMN01001394.1:0-62367 GCA_005408345.1 Macquaria australasica
CTGTCTGTCTGCCTGTCTGTCTGCCTGTCTGTCTGTCTGTCTGTCTGTCTGTCTGCCTGCCTGTCTGTCTCTCTGCCTGTCTGCCTGTCTGTCTGTCTGCCTGTCTATCTGTCTGCCTGTCTGCCTGTCTGCCTGTCTGTCTGTCTGCCTGCCTGTCTGCCTGTCTGTCTGTCTGCCTGCCTGTCTGTCTCTCTGCCTGTCTGCCTGTCTGTCTGTCTGCCTGTCTATCTGTCTGCCTGTCTGTCTGCCTGTCTGTCTGTCTGTCTGTCTGTCTCTCTGCCTGTCTGCCTGTCTGTCTGTCTGTCTGTCTGTCTGTCTGTCTGCCTGCCTGTCTGCCTGTCTGTCTGTCTGTCTGTCTGTCTGTCTGTCTGTCTCTCTGCCTGTCTGCCTGTCTGTCTGCCTGTCTGTCTGTCTGTCTGTCTGTCTGTCTGTCTGTCTGCCTGCCTGTCTGCCTGTCTGTCTGTCTGTCTGTCTGTCTGTCTGTCTCTCTGCCTGCCTGTCTGTCTCTCTGCCTGTCTGCCTGTCTGTCTGTCTGCCTGTCTGCCTGTCTGCCTGTCTGTCTGCCTGTCTGTCTGTCTGTCTGTCTGTCTGTCTGTCTGTCTGTCTCTCTGCCTGCCTGCCTGTCTGCCTGTCTGTGTTCCAGGTGAAGTCTTTGACTACCTGGTTGCTCACGGACGAATGAAGGAGAAGGAGGCCAGAGCCAAGTTTCGCCAGGTGAGATTGTTTCATATCTACGACACAGTCTGATCCTCAATATCCCAGAATCCTCTGCATCCTGGTCAGCTGTTTAATGGTGCATTCAGGGTTGTCTTTAGGTTTTGACCACTCACTGGTTTCATACAGGGACATAAAAGTGCCTCCGCCTGCATCACCGTCTGACCTCATTAGCTCTAACAAGAGCACAATAACTTTCTTTTTATTAATTATTTTTGGGGCCTTTTATTCCGTCATTAGATGGTGAGCTGGTGTTTTCCCATGATGCTCTGTACAGTGGCCTGTGGTGTTTCACCTGTTGTGTAGCGAGATAAATGCAGGCTGCATTAGAGTAACCGCTAATGAGACACATCAGCTTCATTGTGGGCCATTAGCATAGCAGCTAACGACCTGTGGTCAACAAACGCAGCGTCTCTGCTGTGAAGTTATTTAATTCGTTTTCATCTCTAAGCTGATTTCTTTCTTCATTGAAGTTTCTGTTATTTTAGGACTGAATATTATCTGTAAACTGTTAGCCGTGTCAGATCAGTCGATCGATCAGTTCGTCATTCAGACACTTTGGTCCAGAGTGAAAGATAGAAGACATTCTGCTTAATGAGTTCTTTTACTTTTTGATGCCAATACTTTTGTACTTTTACTTCAGTGACAGTTTGAATGCAGGACTTTTACTTGTAACAGAGGATTTTCTTTTATTTCTGTTTGTTCTGTAACATTCATAGCAGCAAAACATTAAAGCGCTGCAGGATGCTAACAGTCCGTCCCATAGCTAGCTGCTAGCATCCAGGGTCCTGATTGTTCCTGCCTAAAGGACCAGGAAGTCTCCAACAAAGTTAATAATGCATTACCTCCACTGGTTTCTAATATTTCTTCTTCTTCTTCTTCTTCTTCGTGTATCACTGTGTGTTTGTGTCAGATTGTGTCAGCAGTGGAGTACTGTCACCAGAAGAGGATTGTACACCGAGACCTCAAGGTACACACACACACAGAGTGAGACAGCATTAATAAATAATATTGATAGTTATCATTTTGATTGATGAATGAGTTTATTATACAACACACTGACCCTGTTGACTCTGTAAATACGTTACATGATGAAGGTCAAATGTAAGTGAAATGGCTTGTTGGGTGGACGTCAAGACGCTGTGTGAAAGTAGATGTAGGGGATCTTGTTAAGCCAGCGTGGAGGGTTTGTCTATACAGCACCTTTCAGCAGCAGATCAGGTGATCTACAGTGGGGGGGTTAAATGATTACCTGGTACATCGAGTGTTTTTCTCCGTGTGTCTCAGGCTGAGAACCTCCTGCTGGACGCCGACATGAACATCAAAATAGCCGACTTCGGCTTCAGTAATGAGTTCACACTGGGCAGTAAGCTGGACACGTTCTGCGGCTCTCCTCCTTACGCTGCTCCTGAACTCTTCCAGGTGAACACTCGGCTCCTCCCACCACACCTGTCGTCCACACTCAAGCAGCTTCACATCATCACGTCTGCATATTTATAATTTCCTTTTTCTTCTGGCTGACTGGTTCCATCAAAAGCACAGAAATATATGCTTGCTGTTTTATACACATTGACGTATTTAAAGATGAAATAAGACCGAGGACAGTGAAGTGTGTTGGTGTGTTATGAAGCAGCGGGCTTCTGGGTAATGTAGTTCTGTAACCCTGCAGGGGAAGAAGTACGAGGGTCCGGAGGTGGACGTCTGGAGTCTGGGAGTGATTCTGTACACGCTGGTCAGCGGCTCGCTGCCCTTCGACGGACAGAACCTCAAGGTGTGGACAAAATAATAGAAACACCTTTCAGTAAAGTAAAAAACTACAAAGTTCAACAAATACTCAACAAATACAGGACGGACTGCACAGCTGTTGTATTCGGTGTACAGACGCTGGGTGTTCCTAATAAACTGGTGGCTCAGTTGAACAGCAATAATCTTAGATGAAGGTCCACTAGCAGAGTAAATCCTGTAAAAATCATTTCTGTCAAACTGCTGGTCCCAAAGTCAAGAATGAACTCAAGCTCATTCAGTGTTTGTCTCACACAGAGTCGTACGTTTGGTTTTTGTGCTTCTTTTTAATTTCATAGTAAACCTCATGTCTGGGGGACCACAGGTCTGCGAGCCAATGGGAAGTGAGGGGGGTCTGCAGTCGGACCCTCTTAATCCAGAGTGCTTCTTATAAAGTTCATAACAACAAAACACTAATGCTCTACTCTGAGTTGCAACAAATTATTTTCATTATCAGTTAGTCTGACGATTATTTTCTTGATTAATAATTTTGGACGATGTCCACTTTAACACCCCAGAATATTCCATGTGCTATCATGTAAAGACACATTTGAGAGGCTTAAACAGGAGAATGTTTTGATTTTTTAACTTAAAAATGACTAACAGTTAATCAATCATCAAAATAGTTGCAGATTAATTTTCTGTCGATCAACTAATAGATGAACCAACTGCTCTGCAGGATGCTAATGTTCCTTCTAGCTTGTAGCTAGTACCTGTGTCACTACTGATCATTTGTCTCTAATGTAGTTTCAAATGCACTCTAACTCGCTAAGAAACTCACATCATGTAATTCTGTCCTCATCATATACAAACCCAGACTGTTAATGAGCTATTGTTTGTAGCAGACGTTAGCCAAGAAACACTATTTAGCTCATTAGCTAGTGTGTGTGTGTGTGTAGGAGCTGAGGGAGCGTGTTCTCAGAGGAAAGTACCGGATCCCCTTCTACATGTCGACCGACTGCGAGAACCTGCTGAAGAAGCTGCTGGTCCTCAACCCGGGGAAACGAGGCAGCCTGCAGGTAAAAGTCAGGGAGTAGAACCAGCAACCTGCAACCTGCCTTCAACATTTAAAACTCATACATCAAACAAAAAAAGTTGTGACGATCTCAACACTTCCTGAAGCTGCTTCACAATAAAAGCCTTTGAGTGGGATCCAGTTGGAAGGTTTTTTACTGTGAAGCAGCTGTTCAGAGTCTCTGTCGTCGTCATGCTTCTCTGTGATTGGCTCAGCTGATTCAGAGCGATGTGACTGGCTGAGAGTCTGCTCTACCTTCACCTTCACCCGTTAACACTCTGCGCT
Organism: Macquaria australasica; assembly: GCA_005408345.1. Lineage (NCBI taxonomy): Eukaryota > Metazoa > Chordata > Actinopteri > Centrarchiformes > Percichthyidae > Macquaria > Macquaria australasica. The sequence continues at coordinate 3,797 of SEMN01001394.1, forward strand.
GCTGCACGTGAACCAGAGCAGCAGGTGGAGACGGCCGCAGTCCATGAGCCTGAGACCTCTGTGCTGCTGAATGAAGCGCTTCCTGTTTGTCTGTTTCTCAGCAAATCATGAAGGATCGGTGGATGAACATCGGCTACGAGGACAAGGACCTGAAGTCATACACTGAACCAGAACAAGACTTCAATGACCTCAAACGCATCGGTCAGACACACACACACACACACACTCAGTATATGTACACACTGAGCAGTTCAAAGTTGGACAACAAAGTCAAACACCTCCAGTTTTGTTTGATGATATCACTCTACATTCAATAAATTCAACTATCATTTTTTAATCAAATCAACTCAATCAATCACGTCTACATGTTGTCAAGAATTGGACAGAATTTGGGCCAATCACAGTCATGGTAGTGCTTCTCAGCCTCGCTAGCTGCTCGGTCCAACACTTAACTCCAGACTGAAATATCTCCATTGGATGGATTGTCACACAGTAACAGACAGTCATAGTCATGGTCCCCAGAGGATGAATTCCAGACTCTGGTTATTCCTCTAGTGCCACCATGAACCACATTTTTGTTTTTTATTACAATTAACTATGGGATGGATTGTGCTCAAATGTGGTTCATCGTTCATGTTCCCCTCAGGATGAACTGTAATAACTTTGATGATCCTCTGACTTCTCATCTAGCGCCACCATCAGGTCAACATGTTAATGTGTCCAACACTTTGGTTTATGACCAAATACCTGCAGAACTACAGACACTCCCATCAGCCTCAGCTGCACTCTGTTTACTGCTAACTAGCTAATGTTAGCATGCTAACACGCTAAACTAAGATGGCAAATGTAGTAAACATTATACCTGCTAATCATCAGTGCGTTAGCAGCATGTTAGCATTTAGCTAAGCCTCACAGAATGTCTTGTTTTTGCACCAACTGTGTGTTTTCTGACCAATCAGAGCTCATGGGGACGATGGGCTTCCCTCAGGAGGAGGTGATGAAGGCGCTGGAGGGTCAGAAATACAACGAGGTGACGGCAGTATACCTGCTGCTGGGGAGGAAACCTGCTGAGGTTTGTTACGTTACATAAACTGTTGTACATTGAGTGAATTGTTCTTGACCTCCAGAATTATTTTAGATATCAGATTGATCTCTGTGTCCAGTACAGAGAGGGTCCAGCACATGTTTAGCCTAGCTTAGCACAAAGACCGGAAGAACAATCCACCTTCCAACAAGTCTGATTTCCCAAAATGTCCTCATCTACTCAGTCTGTCAGAGTCCGTCTTCTACACAGAATCCTCTGTTGTGACTCTCCAACAGTTTGAAGGCAGTGCGTCTTTGACCAGCAGTAACCTGGTTCAAAGGTTACGACCCAGCAGCGACCTCAACGGCTCCAGTCAGTCCCCTGCCCACTCTCGCAACGTATCGACCAGTCAGAAGCAGCGGCGTTTCAGCGACCATGGTGAGTTTCTGTCCAGACTGTTTGCTCCGTTCACACTATACTTTACTTACTTAGCTAATATTAGAATATTGACCACAGATCTGGATGAAGTCTTTGTATGCTCTCTGTCCTGTGTCTCAGTGGCGCCCTCTATCCCCCCACCTGTCTCCTACACCAAGCGTGGTCATGCCAACAGCATAGAGAGCGACAGGAAGGAAGAGCCGGCCTCACCCATGGGAGCTCCAGACCGCAGGAGGTCAGCCACAGCGTCGGGGGTGAGAGGATTCAGATTCTGGTCTAAACCAGGTCCTGATACAGCTACCAGGGTCAAACAGCATGTTAGAACTTGGCTGGATTGTCATGAAATGTCCTGATCCCATTCCTGCTCTTTAGAGGATGAACCCTTTAGATTTGAATGACCCCATGATCTTTCCTTTAGCGCCGCCCTCAGGACAAACTTTACATGTTTAGCTTCACTGTTGTTCAGAGTCAAAGAACAGATGAATCATCAGGATGTTGTGGCTGTAATGAACTCTGCAGCCTGTAGGGGGCTCTAACATGACTTTAAACTGTTACACCTTGTTAATGCTCGTGCAAGACATCGTGACGCAGGCCTCTGCAGAGCTATGAGCCTGCACGGAGGCATTTATGCTTGATGCGCTATCTGTTGCAGTATTCTCCGAAACGCCAGGGGAAATTCTGTGAATAAGCAACGAGTGTTACCAGAAGATCGTCATAAAGCTGGCTGTCTGTCTGTGTTACAGAGCATAACTCGGAGGAACACGTATGTTAATGAGAGGACGAGTACCGAACGCCACTCGGCTTCTGTTTCCAACGGGAAGGACAGCAGGTGAGAAGAATTCTGGAAGTCTTCATTGATCGCGTGCTGTTATTCTCCAAATCAATAATCTGTCTCTGTTTCAGTCTTCCTGAGGTACCTGCAGCATCCCCCTCCCCATCGCCGGGGGCAACCGTCTCTTCCACACGCCCCCGTCATGTCAAGTCCATGTCAGCGTCGGGACACCCCATGAAGTCCTGCCTGCCTCCCATCGACGACAGCGTAGAGTATCAGAGGTCAGCACTTCCTGCACCGCTATCAATTAATGTGTCCAGAAACTAAACCTGTTGTTTTTATATCACTATGTTAATGTCCTCTCCCCCCAGCTCCCCCCAGCAGCCCCCGTCATCACCTTCAGCCTTCAGCGTCACCAGCAGCAGCAGCACCACGCCGGACCGGACCCGCTTCCCCCGCGGCTCCTCCAGTCGCTCAACCTTCCACGGCGCTCAGCTTCGAGACCGGAGACCCGCCACCTACAACGGCCCGCCGGACTCGCCCAGCCTGTCGCAGCACGCCGCCGCATCGCTGGCCTCACCCCGTCGCGGCACCTCCACCTCCCTCATCGGCAAGATCACCTCCAAGTTTGTACGCAGGTGAGTAAGAGCTCAGGAATTACAGTCATGGGGGAGAAGGATGAAGTAGTCACTGTGGTTCTGGAATATCTGGCCTCTAGCATGACTGAATTAGTCTGGATCCTCTCAGGTCATTTTCGATTTGTAAGGGGGCGTTATCAATGGCCGCAGACCAAAATGCCTCTGGACGCAATTGGATTGACCTACAGCTAATCAGAGCAACGAAACGTGTGACGTAGCGCTGAGTGAATCCTGTCGGGAGTAACGGCAGTCACATCTTTCTTATCAACAGAAGCTTTAAGTGCAGCTGTTTGTTCAGAGAAAATATACCGTCCAGTTCCTTTAATACTGACGTGACAGCAGATTCAGAACATTCCACATCAGCGGCAGCCATCTTGTACAGTCATTGTATCAAACCCGCCCCTTATTAGATAAACTGTTGTGATTGGTCAGCTAGAAATCTGTCTGAATGGGAGGGGTACCAGACGCAACTGCCAGAGCCAATAAAACATGAGCTCGCAGATTCGTCTGGTTCCCAGGTTATCTGGCCTCCACACTTCATGCAGATTCACTTTAATCACGGGATTGTTTAGCATTGTTGCAGCTGCTCTGCCTGCAACAAAAATTACAAAAACATACTTTCTCTCTTACCTTTAGCAGTACGTATCCATTCAGAAAGTTTTGGTTTTATTTGTCCAGGTTTGGAGACACCTCAGTACAGTGGAGGTCACGAGGACTATTTGTTCTGTAGTTGACAGATCCTGGACAAATTAAAATAAACTATCTGAATGGAGAGATAGCACAAGACGTAAATGACACTGTTCCTAAAAATGTCAAAGAGGCTCTGGATGAAATTCTACAGTCCCTTGTTCAGATCTGCTGCTTCCTGTGGTTTTAGACCGCCTGCTCTGTTAATGCTGTTGGTTTGTTCGGTCTCCTTCCTCCAGGAGTTTATCAGGTGAGCCCAAAGAGGAGGGGCGGGACTCCAAGCCTCGTTCCCTGCGCTTCACCTGGAGCATGAAGACCACATCCTCCATGGAGCCGGGGGACATGATGAAGGAGATCCGAAGGGTCCTGGATGCCAACAACTGTGACTACGAGCAGCGCGAGCGCTACTCGCTGTTCTGCGTGCACGGCGATGCCCGGCAGGACAGTCTGGTCCAGTGGGAGATAGAGGTGTGCAAGCTGCCACGCCTCTCGCTCAACGGCGTGCGGTTTAAAAGGATCTCTGGCACGTCCATCGCCTTCAAAAACATCGCCTCCAAAGTGGCCAACGAGCTCAGGCTGTGAGCGACTTCCAATTATTATCAAATTATCCTTAAACACTGCGAGGAGAATACCTCTGTTCCTCTTCTTCACAGAATGACGCCCCACCAAGTGACGGCGGCCATCTTGTGTTCAGCAGCATTCCTCGCTAACTGCTGTATGACTCAGAGAAAATACACCTTATTATACTCAACACAGTTACTATTTAATGTTATCACTAAATGTTTGCCAGTGAAACCAAAAATTAAAACAACTGACGGCGCAGATATTCAGCAGGTTGTGGTTCATCCCTCAGTGTTGCTCCTCGACGGCCCGAGAGGATCCATCCAGCACAAACACCAAGGCTAGTGAGGATGAGAGCGCTGGCTCGGTTTGTTTGCTAGCATTGAAATCCATCTGTCACTACCTACTGGAGCGAGACAGAGTTGGTTTATCACTGTTTACATGCACTTAAGAATTCAGATTCTTCCAAAACCATGGAAGCTGAATTTTGAAACATCAGAGTGGAAACTCACACAGGTAGATTCTTGTTGGAGAAACCTGATGAGTCTTTATCTGGGTTTTTTGGAACTAAGCAATTTGCACGTCAAAGCACGAGGACAGGAAAGCAACTGTATGCAGCAGTTTGTTGGAGGAGACTTATAGTATTGCAGTGCATGTAAACATTGCCTTAACCTGATTAACAGTAATCTGGTTTCTGGAGTGGAAGGAAGCAGTCAGCGAAACATTACCTCTGCTCTACCTGTGCAACTCTGCTGGTCTTACAGGTCAAATATTCATCAAACATGTATCTGTCACCATTTGCTCATTGCTTTCTGATGGTGTAAAATTACTTCAATTTGCTGCCTCCATTAGAGAGCCGGTTAGACCTTTAATCTTAGCTAGCTAAAGTCAACGCTAAGAGGCGAAGACGGCGCAATTTGAGTTTATCCCGAGGTTTTTCTACTTCAATTCATGAACGTACCAGACGAAAGTGGACGTCAGTCAGACTCCTGTAGCACGAATAGCACAGAGACGCTCCACACACACGCCGTCGGGTTGTCTGTTGCTAGCTAGCTACAGCTAACAGCTATTCGCTGTTTGAGGTGAATAAACAGACTGTATTCAAATGTGTGCGTCTGAACACACTTTAACACCAGTTGGCAAGCTAAGATGTTAGCTCATCAGTGGCAGAAGTCTAGGGAGGGAAGAATTTTAACAGGTTTAAATGAGGTTTCTCTCTAGCTAATGTTAGCATAGCATTATTCTGTCTGATCTGATTAAACTGCCACGAGTTTGGACGCATATTGTGAAGCATTAGAAACAATTTGTAGTTTGTTTTCTCTCCTGATTTTAAATCAGCTGCCCGATGATTTTTACATTATTGACTGTGATGCAGCAGAAATCCTCTTAGTCTCGGTTCTAGTTTTGATGCTGTGAGTTGCACAGTTTACAGTCGAGGTGATGAGTCATGAAAATGTGATGAACAGTCGGGTAGTGACGACATCCTCACTGTTGGTTGTATCGCTGTGACCTCTGACCTCCTGAAGCAGCCGCCCTTTTACGCCCTTTTACTCCCCTAATGACTGATGTTAATATTATTGCAATAATACCGGAGCTCTTGGTAATGATGTCAGTACTCAACTGTAAAGCTCCTTAAATCTTTTTACACATTTACAACTGACAGAACAGAATGTGTTTTTATTATTATTATTTCTGCTGAGTTATTGCTGTATAAAACAACACCTGTCCAGGTGAATATGTGCAGGTACAGTATTGATTAGTCTTGGTTTGTGTACAGTCTGTTTTTATTTGGTCCACACTGTCTGCATTCTTTGTTTTCCACCACTGAAAATGTTATTTTACTCTTATTTTTCAAGGCTTTTAGCAATAGCAAGATGAAACCAGAACCATCGAGACGTGTTCAAACTTTAAGGACCAGTCTGGTGTTTTTCTATATAACTCTTCTGATAATCAACAAATCCCACGTACATGTCTGTGGCTCTCATTCTGTCTGACTTCCTGTCTGTGGCTCTCAGCTCCAAGCCCATTGGTTCCTGCTGAAGACGTAAATCATTACAAACTCAAACAGCTGCTCACTGTAGTTTTTATGAAGCAAACAGGAAGAAATAGTACATTTGTTGGGGACTATTTTCAGCAGCGGATGAATCCACATTTGGCGTTCTAGTGAGTATTTGGGGCAGCAGGACGGTGTGTGTTGATGGTGATGAAGGCTCACTGATGTGTGTTTAATAGTTTTATACATCAGGCTGTGATACTCGCACAGAACCTGTTAGCAGATCCACTCACTGCTGCTCTGAGTCTGAACATGTTGACAAGAAGAGAAATATTGGAAATCACCAGACTTCTCTTTTAAAGGCAAATTCCAGCAGAACTAGATGCTGAATTTGCCCTTTAAGCCTGTTTATTTCTGTTTGCTGGTATCTGTTCTGCCACCTGATGCCTTCTGAATGTACTGCTTCGTATTTCTGATGGACCAACACCAGTTCAATCAGAGGAAATGAGCAGTTTGTGGTTTTTCTTTCCATTTTAGTTTTTCTGTATATTTTGAGTTTCGCTCCCACTAATCTTTGGCTGTATGTCAATTGAGCCACTAACTAGCTCTGCTCGTCTCTGTGGTGTCGAGGTCCTGAGGGTTCACTGTGCAATGGTTCTCCATCATTACTGACACTTGAGAACACTTTGTACTGTATGTTGTAGCACTTAAAACCAGGAAGGGAACAACCAATGCAAATGTTACGTCCTTGTCTGACAGGGATGAGAGAGGTTAAAGGGTTTGAATGTGGCGCTGCCTTCATGTCACCTGGGAAAGACTGTAAATCTGAGCCTCTTACTTGAACATAGCCTTCACCTCAGCTCTCAGAGAGTACCGTGTACCAGGTGACCGACTGATTTGTCAAGCTCGTCATCAACAGGAAAGTAGCAGAAGTCCAGTGTAGCCATGATAGATTCATTTTAAATAAAAACCACACAAATTCAAACATTTTCAGCTCGAGTCATTTTGTGATCACAGCTGTTAAAATGCCACCGGAGGATGAAACTACTGCTGTTTGGATTATGTTTAATGAACACCCACTGACCTACATTAGTTATCCTCCTCACATGGAAACTCAGGGCTTCTTCAGTCCTCGGGAAGACTTGAACCTCACCACAGCTTTCCAGAGTCACCAAACACACAAAAACATCTTCAATCCACCAAGTGTGAAAAATGCCTTAAAGTATGGTTAAGGTAAGATTGTAGTCATGGTTACTTTAAAAAAACTGTCAGTGTTTATAAGAGATGATGAAGTCAAACACGTGTGTGAATATTCACCACCCAGAGCACCGATTCAACACCGAGTCTTTGCCACGTTCATGTCATATCGTTCAGATTATAAATGCGAGCAGCTGAGTGGGAAAAAAAACCTGCTTTCTCCAGCTTCCAAATTTTAGTCCTGAGTTGGAGATTTGAGAAATTTCTGACAGTCAACAAACAGGTGGCAAAATGGCTGCAAAGCTGACAGTTATGTTTGAATAAAATCCAAATTTAACAGAAATATAACCGATTCAGTAAAAAGTAAAAATAATACACTGTTTATCTCACTTGTAAAATTGCTTATTTAGGCGTACTTTCATTTTATCTGATCCAGTAAGGTAACTAATATTCACACACTAGCCTCCTAGTGGTAATTCAGTCAGAGAAAATGTTAGTCGGAGGACTAGAATATAACAAACTGGAGACAAAGTGGCCGTAAAGTCGAGTGAGTATCTTAAACACCGTGTTTCACTTGTTAAAGAACCACAAATAACTAAATGAAAATAGCTGATTTAGGTTATTATAATATGGTGTCACTATATGCAAAATAGGGAAAAAAGGAAGGTTTTTGGTTCTTCTAAAGCCTCATGGGAGGTATGTTGTTAAATGCTAACAACACAGGTTTTTGTCCTTGGTCAAAATAACAAAGTGTTCAAATAAAACTAAAGTAGTAGATACTCATTTATCCTAAAAAATGAACAGAAAACCTTGGGAGCATGTTTGGAAAGACTTCATATTGAGTTACATGATGAGTGAGTGGATTCTGGCGGGAACGCTGCTCGGATGGCGGCAGTGAGCTAATCTGTGGCTAACTGTAAAAGCTATGCTAAAGACTGTCTGCGTGGGTGAGCAAACATATTCAACACTTGTTATACTGCCGATCTTTTACTAATGTGTTTTAGGAGTTTGAACAGCAAAATTGTTTAGTTAGCTTGCAAAATGCTAAATTGCTAGCTAGTTAGCTTTGGGGAGGGATCTAGCTTTAATGCTAAATAGTGTAAGTTCACACAGTTTGTGCTAACACAGTCATGAGGTAAATGCCAGTGATACAGCATGTCACAGTAAGTTAATGCCAGTTTTAGGGTTAAAGGGCTCAGAGAAAGTTTGAGTAGCCTGCTAGCTGGATAGCATCAAATCACCTGCTTGTGTGATGTTATTCTAGTTATTAAAGGACAATTCAGGTTCTGGTAAATGAATTTCCTCTGTTTTACTCAATTCATGGACTGTGAAGTAACTAAGTAGATTATGTTAAGATAAGAATGTTAAAAGAAGTCAAAGTGCACTAAAACACAGACGCTTCTTTGTGACTGGTTTTTCTTTGATTTATTTTTAACATGTCAGTATTTGGGAAACATTGTTTATCACTGAAATCATGATTTGAGAGATTCTTTGTTTAATGTGCTGAATTTTCTTATTGTGAAAGTTTCCTTTAATTAGGCTACATGTATACTGTAGGGTTTTGTTCTATGGTTAAAAACATCACTAGTGTAATAATATTTTCTAATATCTATATGTATCTCAATACAGCAAATATTTGCAAAATCACAAGTAAAATAATAAAATTGATGGCAGTACACATGTAAATTAAAGACCTCAGCAGAGCTTTGTAAAACAATAACATGATAAGATCATATAATCACAAATATAATTAAACTGAATGTCAATAAATGATAATTTTGAATGATCTGCTTCTGGGAACTGAGAGGCAGGATGAAGAGGATGAACCAGACTCCGATTATTTGTTTCTTATTTAACAGAGGCTCTCTGATTGGTCAGTCCATCCGTTCTCCTGCTCACTCCAGCCAATCATCTTCCAGATCTACTTCTGTGTAGGAACGAGCTCATCGATGTCTCGGCCACCCTCCAGCCTCGTCTCCATGGTGATGAGCAGTTTGACCCCGTCCACCACCAGCTGGGTCAGTCCCACCTCACTCAGGCCGAAGGTCGCCATATTGCTCACATGAAACAGCGCCGGGGATTCTGGGAAATGAAAAGGCAGGTTTGAAACCAGAGCTGTTGTCTTCTGTTGGTCTCTGACTTTGTGATTTGTAGAAAACAAGTCCTCAAAGTTTGTGCTGTGCTGAAGGAGTCGCAGCTGGAAAGACTGTACAGTAACTGGAAGGTCACAGGTCAGACCTCCTTAACAGACGTCCAACACATGAACTGAGACAGTTAATTAAGGTTTTAACAACCCTGTCAGGACTGTCATTTAAATGTTAAAAATACAATAACAGAGTGATGATTGCTGCCACCTGCCGATAGAATATTTTATATTTGTGTTACAGATCCTGACACATCTCAGTGTACTTAAGTTACTAGATGTAAGTTAAAACAATCTAATATTTTAACTGTAATAATTCCCTCTCACATTAGAGGAGCTGCTCTTTATTTCAGGCGAAGTGTCTCCAAAATAAAACACAGCATGAAACTCTGGATTTACATTTATATAGACATCCATCCATCCATCCATCCATTTTCTTCTGCTTATCCGGGTGATGGTGGCAGCAGGCAAAACAGAGTTGTCCAGACGTCCCTCTACCCAGAAACCCTTTCCAGCTCTTCCTGGGGGATCCGATCCTAAGGTGTTCCCAGGCCAGATGAGATATGTAATCCCTCCAGCGTGTTCTGGGTCTACCCCGGGTTCTCCCACCAGTTGGACGTGCCTGGAAAACCTCCAAAGGAAGGCACCCAGGAGGATCCTGATCAGATGCCCAAACCAGCTCTACTACAAGCTCCCTCCAGATGTCTGACACCCTACAGAGGAAACTCATTTCGGCTGCTTGTATCTGCGCTCTCATTCTTTCTGTTACTACCCAAAGCTCATGACCACAGGTGAGGGTTGAAACATAGATCAGTTGGTAAATCGAAAGCTTTGCTTTCCAGCTCAGCTCCCTCTTCACCACAACAGTCTGGTACAACGCCCGCATTACTGCTGATGCCGTCCCAATCCTCCTGTCCATCCTGCTCCATTTTACCCTCACTCGTAAACAAGACCCTGAGATACTTGAACTCCATTTCTCTGCGGAAAGTGTGGATTTATATAGACAGTAATTCAGTAAATGTCCAACTTCTAACTGAGAGCTGAACACAGGTTAAACCCTGACCTACGGTTCTACAGACAGATCTCTGTGCCCTTGGTACCTGTTCGGTCCATGCAGATCCTCAGTCTCTTCAGGACGTCCTGCAGCCGTTTGTGTTTGGGGAGGTGTTGCAGTTTGAGGTGGACTCTGATCCTCAGACCCGTCCCCACGTCAGCCGGAGAGCTCGACACCCACCCCAGCTGCTGCTTCCAGATGAATGGGTGTCTGAGCTCCCTGTAGAACTCCTCTAGCTGGAGACACAGAGAGAGGAGACTCAAAGATCCTGAAGGTCAAAGGTCATCTCCACTTCCGGAACTTTGTCAACAACTCAGAAACTCCTTTTCCCTATGGACGAGGGAGACATCCTCAACCACAAACAGCCCCAGAATATGATCTGATCTGATTTGAATCCACTTGTCAGCGCTCTCTGGTGGATGTTTCTGTACTGCAGTTTTTTGTTATTGGCTGACATAAACACAGATACCGATACATCTGCAACAAGCTAATATCGGCCAATCTGTCAGCCTGACAGATTTATTGGTCCAGCTCTATCAGCAGCGTGGTCCACTGGACGATGTGACCTGAGATTTGTATCCAAAGAAATTGTCACATTTACTGTGATAATCATACATTTTAAGTTTTTTCAAATACATTAGTGCAAAATATCTCTTATGTTTGTTTGTCCTGATGAATTCCAGTCTGACCAGTTAAAGACTCTGGATTGGACTGTGTGCTGATTGCTTGGTTGAACTGGTCAGATGTCATCAGTTACTTATATGGTATTTTGAAGATGTATTCAAGATTGGAATATTTCATGATGTTGGAAATTGATTACTTTGGTTTATTATCTTGCTTTAGTATAAACATCTGGAGGATGGCAGCAGATGTTGCCTCGTAATGTATAGCCTGTAAACAAGCTCTTATTAGAGGTAAAGAGGTTATTTATAGAGCGAAGTTCAAAAACCAACAGGTGTAGATAACAACAGATTCACCAAACATGCAGACATCTGTGGCCAAAATGTTTTTTTAATTAAAGAAAACCTTCCTGAGAATCAGACCATCACTGACCTTCTGCAGGTTGATGCTGATGCATTTAAAGGCCTCGGTGATGTTGGCGTCATCTCGTGTGGACACAAGTCTGAGGTGGTCCTCCATGTTGACCCAGACCACCAGGCTGCCATCTTTACTCACCCTACAACGAGGAGTCATGGGACAGTACATGTTGAACTACAGAGTCTTATCATTTAATGTTAAATCTTATTTAACTTATATACACAGGCTGATAGTAGCAACTGGTTTAGTGTTCATAGGCAGGGAAGTGTGACATTTGGCATCTTGCACCGGTTACAGTTACTGCTCTTAATGTATGGTGGTCCTGCATTTCTTTCATTTAGGAGCGCTTTTGTCCAAAGTGTCTTTTGGAGCAGTTTTTGGACCGAGCTGCTCCACCACCTGAGCCCTTCAAACAAGAAGACTCATGGGAAGAAACCAGACTGACCAGACTGCCCTGGCGTCGGGCCAGTCCCGGGCCACGCCGATACGGAGCTGGGAGGAAGATGGAGGGTTCAGGTTCAGCTCCGTCTGCTGCTCCTGGTTCAGCTCCTTCAGTAAGAGGAGTTGACCCGGCAGCTCGTCCTCGTCCAGCCGCTGCAGAGCTGAGAGCAAAGAGGAGACTCTGGTCAGCTGGTTTACTACAACTGGTTAACAGCTTAGGCCATTTTCATTGTCCCGCTGCCCCCTGCTGGTCTGCTTTCACTCTGTGTTTATTTCATTATTACTGCACAAAAACTGCAGCAGCTTTGAACAGCTGGAGTTGTTCTCAGACCAACTCATTCATGCATGCGAATTCAGAAAAAGTGATCAAATTCTTAGAAGAACAGCTCCCAAATTTAGACCAAACTCTCAGTGAACCCTGACTGTTTTGCATCCGTGTTGCTGTGTTCTTATGTATACGGTAATTAAGAGAAATCAGAAATCAGAGCCTGAGCCTGCCTCACCCCGCTGGTTAGGGTATATTCAGGTTGCTGAGAATCAAATCTACAACACAGACATGCAGTACCTCTCCTGGCCAATGTGAGGAGCTGTCTGCGCTCTCCTCGGCTGCAGTGCGTCGGGAAGCAGAAGTCCTCAACACCTCGAACAACACTCACCTCACAGCGTACAGCGTATGACCTGTCCAAGTCATCACCCCCCTGTACACACACATCAAGGCTTGTTAGGTTGGTCAAGTTTCAGTAAAAGCGGTACAGTTACACTGTTAGCATGTTTCAAAGGTAAAGTGTTGCTAGCATTGAACAAATAATTTGCAGCAGTCATTTTCTTCCAGACCTCAAACGCTGGTCAGAAAACATCAGTCTGTTTAGACTTCCTTTCAACATGAATAAAAGTTCATGTTTTCGAGTCTTAACACGTAAAGAAGATGAATAATTGAAATGCAGGCTGTCGTCTCGGCTTCACTTCAATCAGAATGAGGATTATCAGAACACATTTTTCTTATATAGTCCAAAAACATGTGTTTGTTGGTGTGTACAGTTCATGGGGTCTCACAGATGGTCTCCACGAACCCTCACAGATATGGACAGAAGATGACAGTTTACATCTCATGGCCACTAAAATGGAAAGTAGCCTATAATTTATCTTTCTGTCTTGTTTTTGATTTTTTTTTCTTTTTGGGAGCTTTTGATCTCAGAGAAAACAGCATGTTTGAAAAGTTTGCTGAAGTTAATTTGGCACAAAACCTGGTGAAATACTGAGACGGTGTGTGTCGCTTTGGTCTTGCAGCTGAGTCAACCAGGTCTGACCCTTGTACATTTGGTGTGAAACCACATTGAGAGTTTTCTGGGGTTTATTCATAACGATAATTACTCTGTAATCAAATCCACATCAGTAAACACGCAGCTACCTTCAAGTTGTCGAAGTTGAAGTCGCTCTGTGGCGTCTGGCTGGAGATCTTGTGTTCATGATGCGCCTCGATGACTCGGTCAAAGAAGTCGCAGAACAGGACGTAGGACTGGGCGTCGCCCGCGACACAGCCCACAGATACAGGACCTGACCAATCACCTTCACACACAAAAATTACAGATTGATGGATACATTTACAGACTAACATCCTAATGTGAGGACAGTATATTGACTTTGGAACTGCAGATTCCAAATGTAAACCAAATGGTTGCTTTACTTCCAAAAATTTACAACAGGGAATCAGATGACAGCAGGTCTTTAATAATACTCAACAACAGCTAAAGTTTTTAGTGTTTACATCAGTAATGTTTGGCATTAAAATATGACTATTTTTGAATTATGATCAGCTGAGAAACAAGAACCAAAATGATGATTTTTCATCTACAACTCAAAATCTTCAATAATGTATTTCAATATATCTGAAGTTTGTCAAATGAATTACTGATTGTTCCCTGAGTGTCCAAGACTTCCTTCTATCGGTTTTTCCTGATTTTAATCTTACTGTAATCCTCTGACAGCCAGCGTCACCCTGATGTCATGCTGACATCATGCTGACATCACCTGGTTCCTCGAGGCCCGGGCGGATGACATCATCGAAGATCACTCCGCTGTGGGTGCAGCGGTCAAACTGTCGGCGGTACATGGCTGGTGTGAGGATCCGTCCCATCCAGGTAGAGTTCCTGCACAGGTCAGGAAACTCCTCCTCAGGAGAACGTCTCCTCAGGTGGAACTGGGACATGGGGTCCGGGGGAACCAAACTCTGAATGCACAGGAAGTTGTCATAGAGAAGACAGAAAGAGCTTTTAGCAGGGATGTGATTTTTCCATGGATGTATAAAGAGAACTGGATACAACGTCGGAGGCGGGGCCCTGTTCATTCCTATGAAAGCTGCTCAGTGGCGCATGAAGCCAAAAAAAATCGACTTCCCGGGTATAAAATTACCTGGATCTTTCACATAGCTTCCACATTCTTGGCCCATAGAGCGAGCGCACTAGCTTTTCCTTAAGCCCCGCCACCGACCCGCTCCGTCTCAGGCTCATTCACATGAACCACAGAGACTCTGTAACTCAACTTTTAGGACATAATGATTTAAATAAGGGCTGTTTAAGTGTTCGTACTGGCTGATTTACAGACGTCTCTTTCACAATGTGAGTCTGTGGGAAAAAGTCTCTTGGGGCCAGAGTGCATCACGTGATGGACCCGGAAGTTGTAATTACACAGTTTGGCCACTATGTCAAATTGGCTTCAAAGCCTGGTGCTCTTCCTGGGGGCTTGGATTTTTCCGGATTAATCCGGAATTCCGGATTTTTCGACCTGAAAATGTGACCCACGTGAATCATGCAGATCCGTAAAAAAAATTAAAAGGGGGGGGGGGGTGTTGAAGCCCCCCCGACGCTGTTTCTGAACGTATTATTCAGGTATGTCAGGATCAGTGTTGCCAACTCTCACCTGAGACACGTTCACGTTCAGTCTCACGCTGCCCAAACAAATCTCGGGTCAAAACACTGCGACAGCATCAGGTGAACAGGTGAGCGTACGTACCGTTGGTTACTACTGTAACCCCCATTCTATGAGTGTGGGCTCTTAAATTACTCTGTTTGGTCTGTGATATGTTCGTGATGCTTATCACGTGTTCACAGCTGTTCTGGCAGAAAACGCTGCTGGAGCGCAGAAGGCGTTAAAGCTAGTGAGTGAGTGAAAGCTAAGTAGCTAAAACTACTAGCTAGTGTTTGCTTATCTGCTAAGTTAATAAGCTAGTTAACGCAGCCAGCTGTCAGAGTTAGTCTAGACACATGCAGCACTTGGCTGAATGAATGGCTGCTTTTCAAGTAACGTTAATCCTGATGATCACTGTGAATAAGCACATTTAGATAACAGCTTGATTAAAGAGGTTCGTAGTAACTCTGGTTCACATCAGTTAACTGGATCCTTGATGAGCTGATCTGTAAAGGCGGCCGTGAGGACAGTACTGTCAGCTGAGTCTTCAGCTCTAGTTGTCTGTCTTGCACAAAGCAGATATTCACACAAACAACGTCAGACTGAGTGTAAACACACATTATTTTGATATTGATAACTTTATGTAATTACAGCACTATAATTATCCTGCATTTCTATGTGAGACCAAATGAAGGGAATTGACAGACTGAAGATAATTTCTTTTCTTTTTTTTTCAGCATACACAGATTTATGGCCAGACTAACACTGAACAGGTTAAATCTATTGATGAGGAGGTTAAAATAGGTTTAAATATAAAAAATATGAAAATAAAAAAATAAAAAATGAATTACTTAACCATCCATACGATAATTGTAGAACCACCGGGGGGGCTTGTCCTTTGCCAATTACATGCCAGTTTTAGTCAGAACGATGCCACCTGGGCTGCGGTGGAACAGTCTTTTTTACTGAGGAAGGTTCCTCACTGAGCGAAATGAGGAAGTCTCTAAGTGGCAGCCAGGATAAGGTCAAATTCTCTAAATGCTAATGAAAGGTGCTTCAGTGCTTCCTTTCTTATCTCCTTTAGCATCGGGTACACTGGACCATCCTTTACCAAAGGAAAGGAGGTAATGCCGTCCCACAATTCCTTGTGGCAGCCACATTTAAAGCGACCACGGCAGACCCACGTCAATAACATCCGTCTTTTCCTAAGTCCTGATGAATCTCCTTCACATCTTTCCTCAGCCTCATGACGTTTTCCATCGAGGTCACAGACAAGTGTTCAGGAAAAGACAGAGGACGTCATTTTTTTACTATTCAACCGCAGCCCAGGTTTCCACAATGTCTGATTGACGTCTGTTTTGGATGTTTTATAGAGTTGATCTTATGTTTTTGAATGGATCAAGAGCAACTTAGTTGTGCAGAGTTAAACCTCACAAGCTCACTTAGCTCTGGAAAAATCAAGTTATCTACAAAATTGGTGTCTCTCTGTTGTTGGTGATTTGAAAATGTCTGACTTTGGCGACTCCTGCTGGTGATATCAAAAAACTGTGGCAGAAAATAAAAAGACATTTCCAGGTAGGAACGTGAAAATAGGTGGTAGGATTGAGAACAAAAGTTCATTCATGACCTTGGAAGTCGCAGTTGGCAAAACACTCTCACCACAAGGTCAACATAGTAGCTTTTCTAGAGCTTTTGATAATATCACATGATCTTCATCAGCAGTTGCCCAGTTGGATTGTAGATGGTAAAGTTTCCATTCCTCTGAGAGCTTTAAGGATTTCATATCCATGTTGGCTTTAAAGTTCAGATTAAAAGTTCATTCATGACGTTAGAGACAGCAAGTGACAAAACCATCTCACCACTAGGTCCATTCAGTAGCTGTTCTGGAGCTTTTGATCGTATCACACAATCTTCTCTTTTGAGCCAGTGTGGATGAGAAGTCCTTAAAGTGCTCAGTGGACTGGAAACATGACCATATATAATCCCATGGCAACTGGGCAAACTCAAAGATCATGTGATATGATTGAAAGCTCCAGAACAGCTACTTACTGGACTTTGAAGTGAAACTGTTTTGCCAACAGGTGGTAAGGCTTTTAAATTTAAGTATGACGAGCATAAAGTTTCCTGTTAAGGTGGATCAATAACAGTCTGTGTTGCGTTCAGCTCATCTTCTCTCAGTTTCATTCTCAGAAAACAAATCCACACACTGTTTAAATGATAATCACAACTTTAAAATGGTCCTCGGCTATAAACTGATGAGAAAAAAAGGTTAGTTTGGTGGTGAAAATTCAGATCAACTCAACATGTTTAAATTAATTTAATTAGAAACTGAATTTATTTTCATTTTGTCATTTTAAGTTAAAGTAATGCACGAAATTCACAGCAATTAGTAGTCGTCTCTCGGAGAGAATATCGATAGTGCAATGACTCTCAGTCGTACTAATAATGCTCAGTTTAGCTTCAGTGTTAGCTACTGTAGCTATGAAGCATCACTATCTCACACTGTATTACCTCCAGATTACAGATTACAGATTACCTCCAAAATCGTCCGGTACCGCGTCTCCATAGGAAAAGCAACTGGAGCTGCAACAAAAGCAAAATGTTTAAAGTTCATCATTTTTTATAGACCTCCTTTAAAACTCTGGAAATGATGTAACACAGTTGAACATGTTTCCACCTCTTTGTTCAGTCCTAAAAAACGTATTTAAAATATTTAGGAATAAATTGTGTCTGTAGCTGAATGGTTTAGGGCGCATGCCACCTAACTGCAACGCCCCAAAAAAGAATATGAAAAAATAAAATAAATTGTGTCTGTGAAATTGTGATGGACGCAAAGATAAAAGCAGTAATCACTTGAAAAAAAAAACTTGTTGAGTATCTAGTAGTGAAAACTGGTTGTTGTTAAAATGTTAACCCTGAATTGAGTTAGCATGTTAGCTCTTCCTGTACCCTCGTCTGGATGTCGGTGGGTTTCTTGAATGGGTTTTTGGTTCGATGCCTGAAATAAGGTCTGTGGTTAACACAAGCGTTTTGTTCTACGACATAAAACCCGTCAGTAAATACTCCACTGGTGAGTTTTAAAGCTTTTCCGTGTCTTAAAAAAGGCGGTTGCTAACAAGTGTCTAAATAAGACTACAGAGGTTGTCGGGGACATTAAACGTCATCACGCCGAACACAGAAACTCATCTACTCACTCGTCCGCCTTTACAGCCTTCTGGAGATTGCATTTACACTTTAACAATCATTAAAGTGGTGTTCATCTGTGAAGATTATCTTGCTTATCAGTATCATAAACTGTTGTTTTCTGCAATAATCCAAAATCCAATGGAAACATCCCATTGGATTTTTGTGGAGGGAACCAGGACGATGCTAACTTCTGGGTCGGACTACAAAAATACATCATCCCTGCAGCTCTGTATTTACCTTCAAAGGAATTTATTCAACCTGCACATCTAATCATACACATGCATTTGTTAATCACTGAAGAGCCATTTTTATGTTTGTTTCGAGATTAAACTCCATATCAAAATAAAAACTCCAAATCAAAACTAAACATAGAAAGAATTGGATGTTGAGAAGGAGACATTAATCACTGATAATGTTGGTGATTCAGTCATGTCCACTTCATCACCGTGTCCGAGTCAGTCAGTCAGATCTGTAACTATAACAGTGAGTTAGTTTCTGAGTGCAAAACACAGAGGCGTGCAGTGAAACACTCACGTTTGACCTTCCACATGTCGTCAGTGTGATGGCAGAACCAGGCGGCCGTCAGCACAACAAAAGATCTAAGAATAGTTGAGTTGGTCCTGAGCGGCTCATCCTGCAGCCTGCAGGAGTCCAGTTACAGTCCAAACAACAGCAGCTTTTTATAACTGCTCACAGGAGAGTTCAAGGTCTCATCCATCAGTGGAGGTACAACGTGTTTCAGCTCCAGAATAAGAGACCCTTCCCCTGTTAGTCAGACCGGACTTCACAAGACGAAGACGTCTGGTTGCTAATTGACCTGTAGTCTGATTCCACTGAATTTAAGACAAATGTATGGGAAGACCCCCCCCCCGTCTGCCTCAGTTGACTGCACTACATCCACCAGCAGATGTCGCTCACGTCCCATTCACTGTGTTCACTGGTGCTTTAAGTTGAACACATGTTCAATACAATCTGCTGAATGCCTGAAAGCCTCAAAGATGCCCTCCTTCCACCAGATCAGCTCTGGTTCTTGAACCGGTTCCGTTCAGGACTCTTGGACCCTTGGTAGAGAACCAGCCTGTCTCAAAGGATGCGTCATCAATGGAGGGTGTTGCACAACGGAAGTAAACAGTCGACACCCACAGAGAAACCTTTTTGGAATTCACAAGTAGATAATATAAATCAGCGTAGGGTTGTGCCTTTTCAATTCTGTGTTTCAAACAAGATCAGAGAAATTCATTTTAAGATCTTGCATAATATTTATCCATGTGATACAGTAATTTCCAAATGTATTGACAGAGATATAAATGCACCTTTTGTAATGCTGAGTCAGAAACAGTTATGCATTTATTTTGCCACTGTCCCTTCTCGTCTGTGTTTTGGACAGACATAGAGAAATGTGTTTATAACAAGACTGGTCATTCCTTAACAATTACACCTAAAGACATTATTACTAAATTCCAATCTGATAATGAGCCTTTGAGTTACATGTCAAATCTTATACTCCTATTTGGTCAATTTCACATACATAAAGCAAGATTTTCTAAGTCCTTCCCATGCTTTAATATTTTTTTTTGGTAGAATTCAATTTGTACACAGATACGTTAAAACATATGACAAACAAAAAAAGTGAACACAATGTTATATTTTAAAGATTTATTCTCTGTAGCCCCTGATTAAGCTACACTGACTTTTATTAAAGTTTTTTTCTTTAATATATATATATTTTAATATTTTTCGTCTACATTTTCATATTTCATTTTCTTATTTAATTTATTGTATTTCTTTTTACACATTGGAGTTTTAGTTTGTACACAGATGTTCTCCGCAAGCTGATTGTCTGTTTATCATGTTCAATAAAAAAAATAAATAAATAAAAAAGTAAGTAAACAGTAGATGGCAGATCGCATTGATGACCTGCGAGCTTTTGTTCTGTTATTACAGATATTTGTTTTTGGACCAACTATTAATGATCACAAGATGTAGAAGACTGTTACCATAGTAACCAGAGACCAGTGTTGCCTTCTCCATCCTCTCTTTCCAACCTGTAGAACAGGACAATAATAATAATGTTTTATCAGACTGACTTACAGAGCAGATATGTATACTGTAGCAGACTTTAATACTATTCCACATCTCCTCACTCTATTGTCATCATTTATGTTACAGTTTACACTTTTCATTTGGAAAATAAAATGAAATTAAAATGCATTCTGTTAGAGAATTTTATTTTCTGTTAAACGGGATAGAGAAGAGAAGCAGACGCCTCCAGTTCACTCTGACGGTCTGATGAATAATATGCGTGAATCACTTCCTGTTACCTCACATCATTAAAGGCAGCAGAAGGAAGCAGCTTATGAGATTTGACTCGCATTTCTGCTCCATTTCCTCTCATTAACATTGACTGGGCTTAACTGAAAGTAAGTATGGAAATGCAGAAAGAGGCTCTATGATATAAAATCACTACATTATTTCAGCTCCTTGTATTATTCTCTGTGCCATGTTTATTCTTTACTTTTAAAGTCAGAGGAGCTGGGTGAAGGGACGCAGAATGGG
Source organism: Macquaria australasica (assembly GCA_005408345.1). Classification (NCBI taxonomy): domain Eukaryota; kingdom Metazoa; phylum Chordata; class Actinopteri; order Centrarchiformes; family Percichthyidae; genus Macquaria; species Macquaria australasica. The sequence goes on from SEMN01001394.1 coordinate 24,429, forward strand.
AGGCTGGTTTTCGACCGGCTGGGCTGTGGTTCCAGCAACATCCCAGTGTGGTAAGATGGAGGTTTACTTTCCTATCACTGATTTGTTTACGTGCACTCCGGCTTCAACACACCAAAAGAATCAATCAGAGTGAGAATGAACTCTTTCGTTTCTCTCGCTGTAAACGTGACGTATTCAGCTGTGTCTGAAGCAGAAAATAAACAATGGTTCAGACTGACACACAGTCGACATGACCCAACCTGTTTGGCCAGGAGAGTGGAAACTAGACTGACTCACCTGTCTGTCTGACGAGTGTTAATGTCACTGCTTGTGGTTCTGTATCACCTGTTGTGAGCTTGTGAAAAAATATTTGCATGAATACAAATAAATGTGTGAACATTTTACAGAAAATTTGTCAGAAAAAAGATTTGTGCAGGGCGTACAGGATCCCCAGGTTCAGGTCCTGCTAGTTGTACCGCCGGCTTGATTGCTTACTCCAACAAACACAACTGGCACGATCATGTCTTAAGGCTGTCAACACAGGAGACATTTCAGCCATGTTTTTCAGTTGTCTCACACACGTCTAATGAAACAGAAACGCTTCCATTTTAATCAATACAGCCGTCTACACCAGACCATGTTAAGGCTCGCACTTTACCCACACTTGATAATAATTATAATGATAATAAATCATTGATAATGATTTCTAACTGTGAGGCTACAAAAAGTCTGAGAAAAGAAACACTTGGAGGAAACGTGGACAGACACAGAGAGGGAAGATATGTGTCCCTTGACCACCGTCACACCCAAAAGAAACACTTTTGTGAAGATCTGAGCAGAGATTCACTGCAGAAACCAGAGAAAATCAGCACTGAAAGATGCAGACATATTAAAATGCTTTGCTTTGAATAATAATTTGTCTGATATGGTTTTTCCACAAAATATAGTTAAATTACCTTGCTAAAATTGTTAAAATTACATCAATCTTCCCTGATTTGTGAATATGCAAATATTTTTCATTTTGAAAGTTTAACTTGTGGACACAAGATGTCTCCTACTTCACTGTAAAGTCCATTTTCAGTGTTTGGAGGCTTCAAGTTTTCACATCACTCTGTGTAAGTTTCAGACTGGACCCTGATTGGCTCCAGACTAGTTGTGACGTCATTAATCCTGCAGTTACGTCCAGGTGTTAAAGGTGAGCTCAGAGAAACTTTCCTCCTTCAGCAGATGAATGTGAAAACAAACTCTGCACAGACGTGAAGTAACAGTAAGCAAAACTAATTTTTAACTTTAAAGTTCATGCATGTGTGCATGACACCAAAGTTACAAGCAGGACTTTGTACCCTGTCTGACTAACCAAATAAAAGGTCCATCTATTCACTATTTTAGAGAGAAATAGAGAGAAAATTAGAAAGCATAATTATCTCAAGTCAAACTTCCTGGTCCAGTCAGCAGGGGCAGCCCTCTCTTGTCTGATAAGCAGTGTGTCAGCACTGCAAGGTTTCAGAAGTGAACAAAAACAAATTCTGACTCAGCAGCAGTTTCCTCTCTGTGGTTTTCCTGTTCAACAGCACAGACATCCATTTTCTCTGCAGGTGTGAACCCAGCAGACAGCTCACAGGCTTACATACTCTTTTCTACTCTTTTTTTGGGGGTGCCAGAAGCTGTTGTCCCTAACAACACAGCTACCACAGTAATGGGGTTTCGCAAAACCCTCCACCGTTTCAAGCCGGTGATTCTCTGAGCTTAGGAAGCAGTTGTCACTAAAAAAAACTTTTTTTTTTTGATACTTGCAAATTAATCTGGCAGCGAAGACGTAGAGACTGAAGTCACATTTTCACCTTCTTAGTTCTGAAGGCCAAGAAAAGTCCAACAAATATTGTCTGGTCAATTTAAATTTAAATGTGTTTCAGTCACAGTTTTACCAAGCTTTATTCGTTGTCTGTTTTCAATCAGCTGAAACTCAGAGGGAAGCGGGAAGCACGACAGTCACCGCTCAGAACGGAAGTGTAGTCAACACACCTCAGTTTACTGGCGTTCATGCAAAAAGGGACGCTCATCTAACCGTCAATGTCAACAACACATATGGTAAATGTTTACCCTGAATTACCTTTTTTATGTTTGATTATGGACTTGCTTAAAATGCTTAACTACTGATATGACTTTAATTATTATGCATTTCTCAAGAGATGTTGCATGTTTCTGTTTCAGTCCACTCTCCTGACAGGACAGACCAGACAAATGGCGATTCTCCCAAAACCGAAGGTATTGTGCTGAGACATATGACCAAATGAAGAAAAAGTTCATCTTACTTTTGCTTTTCTGAGCCAAAACCAAGGTACACTCAAGTCTGGACCTGGTGTGGTTTGGGTCTGGTTCTTGGGTTTTGTCTGTAAACCTAGCACACATACATACAGTGTTTGCTAACTTGGAAGAATATTAAAAAATAAATGATATTCATGTGACTCTGACTTTATTCATCTTTCAGGAAACATCCAAAGGTGCCAAACTGAACTAAAATCTTACCTTGAAAATACAACAAAGAATCTGTCTCAAGGAACAAAGGAAGACGGATCATCAACTCCTTTAAACAAGATCTATACAGAGCTTTACATCACAGAAGGAGACAGTGGGGAGGTTAATAGGGAACACGAAGTGATTGAATTAGAGTGTAAAAGGTGTATGAGTGAAGAGAGGAAAATCCACCTCAATGACATTTTTAAACCTTTATCAAACGAAGAAAACCCTCCACAGAGGGTTCTGACGAAGGGAATCGCTGGCATCGGAAAAACTGTCGCTGTGCAGAAATTTACTCAGGACTGGGCAGCAGGGAAAGCAAACCAAACTACTCAGTTCATATTTCCATTCACATTCAGAGACTTGAATTTAATAAAAGATAGTGAAGATAAATGGAGTCTTATGACGTTAATAGGTTACTATTTTGAAGAAGTGAAGGATTTGGAAACGTCAGACTACAACAATTCAAGCGTTTTGTTTATCTTCGACGGCCTGGACGAAAGCAAATTCCCTCTGGACTTTGAGAAAAATGAGATGTGCCGCAGTGTTACAAAGACTACAACAGTAGACGTCCTACTAACCAACTTAATCACAGGGAAACTGCTGCACAAAGCCTCAGTCTGGATCACAAGTAGACCAGCCGCAGCCACTAAGATTCCCTCCAAGTTCATCAACAGGGTGACTGAGGTAAGAGGCTTTAATGATGAGCAGAAGGAGGAGTACTTTCAAAAGGAAGTTGGTAACACGGTCATAGCTCAGAAGATCTTTGATCATCTTCAGTCAAAGCCGCTAAGAAGTCTGTACATCATGTGCCACATCCCAGTCTTCTGTTGGATTTCAGCCACGGCTCTCCAGAGTCTCCTACAAGAAACTCACAAAGGTGAGTTGCCCAAGACTGTGACTGAAATGTATACACACTTCCTGATCATCCAGACAAAGCTGAAACACCAGAAGGATTATCAGGAAGGTGAAACAGACAAAGATGTGATCATGAAATTGGGAAAGCTGGCATTTGAACAGCTACAGGAGCGCAACATAATTTTCTATGAAAATGACTTGAAAAGCTATAAAATTGATCTGGAACAAGCTGCAGTTTATTCAGGAGTTTGCACAAAGATCATAAGAAAAGAATATGGTCTCCACAAACAAGAGCTTTACTCTTTTATACATCTAAGTGTTCAGGAGTTTCTTGCAGCTCTGTATGTATTAGAAACCTCCATAGATTGCGGAGAAAATCTGCTTTACAGCCAGACAAGTGTGAAAGTGGCGTCAGAGAAAGGAGAACTTCCTGTCATCTTCCTCCACAAGAACGCAGTGGATATGGCTTTGGTCGGCAAAGATGGACAATGGGACTTGTTCCTGCGCTTCCTGATCGGTCTGTCACAGGATAAAAATCAGGAGCTTCTGCAGAAAGTATTTGGATTTAAAGGGAGACGTCCACAGAACAACCAGCAGACAATCAGATACATTTACGAGAAGATCAAGAAACTGTCTTACACCGACAAGAGTATCAATCTATTCCACTGTCTAAATGAGTTGGGTGACCAGTCTCTGGTAGATCAAGTCCAAAAGTACCTGAGCTCAGGAGATGTTAGTAAAATATCACCTGCACATTGGTCAGCTCTGGCCTATGTGCTGCTTGTTTCCAATGAACAGCTGGATGTCTTTGACCTGAAGAAATACTACGGATCAGATGAAGTTCTGGAGAGGCTGCTGCAAGTGCTCAAAGCATCAATGACAGCTTTGTAAGTATCTGGCCTCAGGAAAACCACCTGCTCTGAAGCTCTCAGGTTGTGTTTGAGTATAGAAGGACAGAGGAGAGTGTTTGCAAAATGTCAACAGTCATTTTGTTTTTCACTTTAGGCTGAGTGACTGTAACCTCACTGACAGATGTTGCAAGTATATTTCATCAGTTCTCAGCTTGGAGTCTTGTGGTCTGAAGAAGTTAGACCTGAGCAGAAACAAACTGCAAGACTCTGGAATGACAGACCTCTCTGCTGGTCTAAAAAGTCCCAACTGCAAACTCCAGAGACTCAGGTAAGACCACAGTAATAATAGTAATAAGAAAAAGTAATAAGGACCGTGGGACACTTAAACTGGAAGTAATTCTCTTTTCTTTCATGTAGCAGATGTTACAGTGGACAAACAATAGATGTTTCCCTTCAGATGTCTCAAATCTAGTGTTGATCATGCAAAGTTCAAATTAATCCAACATTTTTTTAAATCCTCTTTTTCTCTGTCCAGCTAAAGTTTAGCCTAGCTTGGCACAAAGACTGGAAGCAGGAGGACACCTAGCTCCTTTAAGAGAGAAACAATCCAACAACTCCAAGTCTGTCTGATTTACATGTTGTATGTTGTTTAATGAACAGGTGTAGAAAGAGAAATTTAAAAAAGGAGTTTAAGCAGCAGTTAGCATCGGAGCTAACAATAGCATCTCTAAAGTCCTGAACTCAAAGTGGAGTTGTTGGTTTGATCTCTGTCCTAACATCAACTAAACCCAGCTGACTGCAGGATGGAGTGCTGACTAGCTTGACACATGAACTAGACACACAGAGATGAAAATATCCATAATCTCATCTGACTGGGGAAATTTCTAAATTGGTGTGCAGCTGGTTAAAACTCCCCTAAAGTAAGACGACTCCTAAGTCTGTTTTATTAACTATACAAATGTTCCATTTCTGATTTCCAACAGTTGAGTCAGATAATTTCTAAGTAGTGTGAACACCTCAAAGCTGCATGGAGCAACATAGTTTTTCTATTCCCAACCAAATGAAGCCATGTCACCTACATGTAACTCCAGTCAGGAGTCTCCCAGCAGAACTATGGAGTCTCCAGGTGGTATCCCTTCCAGGATGCCACCCAGGAACTCCAAGAAGGCCGGGTACTCTGAACTGCTGTTTGGTGCATAAGCACAAACAACAGTCAGGGCCTTCCTCTCAGCAACTTTCAGTCGCATCGAGGCGACCCTCTCGTTCCCCGGGGAAAACTCCAACACAGCGGCACTCAGCCGGGGACTCGTGAGTATCCCCACACCCGCCCGGCGCCTTTCATCCTGGGCAACTCCGGAAAAGAAGAGAGTCCAGCCCCTCTCCAGGAGTTTGGTTCCAGATCCTGAGCTATGCGTAGAGGTGAGCCCAACTATATCTAGCTGGAACCGCTCCACCTCCTGCACCAGCTCCGGCTCTTTCCCCACCAGAGAGCTGACGTTCCACGTCCCTAAAACCAGTCTGCGACACCGAAGGTCAGCACGCCCAGGTCTCTGCCCTTGTCTGCCGCCCGGCTTGCATTGCACCCGACCCCGATGCCTATCCCTGCAGGTGGTGGGCCCACAGGGTGGCGGCTCCATGACAGATTTTCGGGCTGTGCCCGACCGGGCCCCATGGGTCAAGGCCCGGCCACCAGATGCTCGCCATCGTGCTCCCCTCCCGGGTCTGGCTCCAGGGGGGGGCCCCGGTATCCCTCCTCTGGGCAAGGTGCTCCAGCTCGGCATGGTCCGACTCATCAGGGGTTTGTGAATCGCTCTTAGTCTGTCCCCTCCCCTGGGACCAATTTGCCTTGGGAGACCCTACCAGGGGCTAGTGCCCCGGACAACACAGCTCCCAGGGTCACAGGGGCACACAAACCCCTCCACCACGTTAAGGTGGCGATTCATGGAGGGGCATTAACAAACCATGTGACTTAAATATATAGGTGCAGTTATTAAGAAATACTAAAAAACACGGAGGGCTGCTGCAAAATGTAGTTGTTAAATAAAGCATGTAAAGCATAGTAAGCCATGAATTCAATACTTTAGCTACATGTGGCAGGAAAGGCTGTACACATTTTTGGTGGCTATTAATTGTCTATAGCACATACTGTTCCGTAACATTGAATTTTCCATTACTACATGGCCATGTTAGAGAATAAAATGCTTTCCTCCAGATTCCAAAAAGAAATCAGCAATTTCGATTCATTATGTATACATTATGTATAAACCATAATGTATTTTTTGTTTCTTTTTGTATAGTTTGAAAGAATGTGGCATTACAAAAAAGGGATGCCAGTCTTTGGCCAGTGGTCTGGCTTCAAACCCCTCCCACCTAAGAGAGCTGGATCTCAGCATGAATAAATTTCATGATGAAGGACTGGAGCTACTTTCCGAAGTTCTCAACAAATGCTCTTTGGAAACACTGAGGTAAAATGTTAACGACATATGATTTTGCCATTCTGAGTCTTACCAGCAGTGGAGCTAAAATATAAAGGCCGCTTGAGGAAAGGTCATGGGGTCATTAAAATCTAAAGGGTTCATCCTCTGGAGAGCAGGAAGGATCAGGACATTTCATAGCAACCGGTCCATAAGATTCTTGTGTACAAGTGGACATCTTGCCCTGAAGGGAATGAATAGGATTCATCGTCTGGGGACTGTGACTATCTGCAGCAAATTTCATGGCCACGTCACCAGTAGCTGACAAAAGTTTGCTCTGGAGAGTTCAGAGTCAGGTGTCTTCTATCCTGTCTACAGGTTGTGTGGGTGTGGCATCACAGGGAAACCTCTGGCTTCAGCTCTCAGCTTGAACCCATCTCACCTGAAAAACCTGGATCTGAGCAGGAACAGTTTTGGAGGTCAGGCAGTCGCTCAGCTCTCTGGCTTTCTGAAGCATCCTGGCTGCCAGCTGGAGAGATTATGGTAAGCTTTGGCAAGGGTAAGACTCACACCACTCTTTAAATTCACTAAATATAACTACTGATTTTCTACCGTCAACTAAACCTAGCTGACTACAGATAGGTAGACAGATTTGTTTCCACAGAGTGTGCGTTATGTGAGCCTCCAGAACAAAGATGAATTTACATGCAACAACATGACACTAATAAATATAAATACATACATACAACCAGGACAGACCGATGACTAGTTTAATAGCTAGACAGTTGTTAGAAGGCTGCTCTTTCTTACTTTTGATTAAGCTAAGCTAGCAGTTTCCCCCTACTTCCAGTCTTTGTGCTAAGCTAGGCTAAACATGTCCTGGCCCTGTATCAATTGTCTCTTTCTCTATGTATTTAAACATATTCTATGCTATTCTAAATATTTACTTGGTAGACCTTTGGGACTTTGAAAAAGAAGACTGAAAAACATTTACTTTTTCTGTGAAGTCTTTTTAATACAAAGCTGCAAATGGAGTGTGCTGCAGCTCTGGCCTCAGCTCTGGCTTCGAATCCTTCCCAGCTGAGGGAGTTGGACTTGGGAGGGAACAACCTGGGTGACACCGGAGTGATGAAGGTCACTGCTCTGCTGAAGGATCCAAACTGCAAAGTGGAAACACTGAGGTGAGACAGTCCTCATACATAAAGGTACCATATGTAGCATTTTACATGTACTAATCGCTTTGTATTTCCAATGTGTGAACAGATTGTAACGTAACTTAAAAAGTGAGACCTTCCCCGACTTTCTCGGTTGCCTATAACAGCCTGTGGACTGATTTCTATGTAAAGGACTAGGGACGGATTTTCCGGGAAAATCCAAAGGATGTGACGTTCCCGAGTGCCTTGCCTCCCTTCAGCTCCCCTACAGCACCAACAGTGTGCAACACTAGCTAATGTTATCTTAGAAACTGAGTCCGCTAATGTCAACAAATGACCGGCACCCACCACAACACAAAAGTCCATGTAGCTTGCTTGTTAATGTGGAAAATACTGTCTTGAGTGAATAACGTCAGCTAATTCATCCAGACTCCCGAGGCTGATCTGGCTGGTAAATTGGCTAGTTTGCCGTTTTCACAGCAAGCTAGCCAATTTATCAGCCAGCCTTCATCAGCTAACGTTACGAAGCAACCAACACCAGATCCATGCAGCGTAGCTAAGTTATAGCTAGCTGGCATGCTTTAGAAGCAAGTGTGAGGATTGGTCATTTACAGCGCTCAAATTTAAATATAAGGAAGCTCGTGTTTTGGCCCATTTCTGTATTATTTCCTTATATAGGTGTGGAGTCATCGAGTCAGGGCACTTGGCAGGTTGACAAATACTTGCTGATTTAAATGACATCAGAGTTGACTCGTCCATCCCATATCCTCAGCCGCTGGGCCAGAGGTCAGGGTCTGGAGCTGCCGCTGCATGTTCCCTCCTATAAGTTAAAACTGTTTTCCCCAACAGACTGGCTGGCTGTCGGTTTACACGCAGTGGCTGTGCTGCGCTGGCTTCCAGTCTGAAGTCAAACCCGGCCCACCTGAGAGTTCTGGATCTGGCAAAAAATGACCTGGGAGACGATGGTGTCGAAAACCTTTCTGAGTTCTTGGCAGAGCCACTTTGTCAACTGGAGACACTGAAGTGAGTGTTGTGGCCATTATCACACTTTGAATAAAAGTGAAAGAAATGCTGCCCTGCGACACACCTGTCACATATTCATGTGCAGAGATAGTTTTCAGGTATTTAAGGCCATTTTCGCACTAAAACTCACCACTTAAAGTCCCCTATTTAGCGTATACAAACATGGTTTACAACCTGGCCAGTTGTTGGTGTGACACTCTGGACTAAAGTATTTACACAGACCCACAAAGAACATGGTGAATTTAGAGCTAAAACTCATGAAGATTCATCCAATTAGATTTTGTTTTTAAATCTAAAAACAATCAAGAAATCTGTTGTTACCTCAGTCATGGTCCCATCTAACAATATAACTTTTCTTTCAGATACACTTCCACAAAAAGTTAGAACACAAAACAAACTGTATTTAATTGTCTCCTTCCAGCCTGAAATGCTGCACGTTAACAACAGCCTGCTGCCGGTCTTTGACCTTTGCCCTCAGCAGCTGCTCTGCTCTCAAAGAGCTCGACCTGAGCTACAACCAACTGATGGACCAGGGGGTGAAGCTGCTTTCTGATTGGCTGAGGAAACCCCAGTGTAGACTGGAGATACTAAGGTGAGTTTTTTTTATAAACATTTTATGTAATTCTTTCTTCTCTGGGCACCAGTTCTGTAAATAGACCAATATAATTGATCTAGTTTTTATGTTTAGATAATTTCAGTGTAAGTCAGACTCAGGCTGCAACATGTTTCAATCACCTGTATGGCTTATTCTGGGTCATTAACAAAACTTAGAAGTGCATTTAAGTAAGACCTATACTGTACAATACAATTAAAGTAGCAGTCAACAAGTCATATATAGCCATGAATACACTGAGTATTATGGTGGTTTAAAGGAATAGTTACACTCAGATTTCTGGCATGTGTGTGGACATTTGAACACAAAGGCCCAAGAAAACTGTCGAATACCACTAGTGAACCGATAATAAGGACTTCTGTCTTATGCTCATTAAGAAGGAGAAAATGTTTGTCCAGTATTTCACATCCTCCAGACAACTTAAGAGACTGAGGGTCATGTGCAAGTGCAGCTGCATGTTGTCAGCATATAAATGATAAAGGATGTTGTATTTTCTAAAAGCAGACCACAGTGGAAGCATATATAATGTCTGTCTCCTACCACAGGAGACAGAAGAGGAACGTGTTATTTTACACACCTGACAGCTGTAAAGAAAGCAGTATTTTCTGTTACTGTGGTATTAAAACAAAGTTTTTCTCTCAGGTTGTCGGAGTGCACAGAAAGCAGCTGTGAGTCTCTGGCCTCAGCTCTGAGTTCAAACCCTTCACACCTCAGAGACCTGGAGCTGAGCAAGAGTCATCCAGGAGAATCAGGTCTGCAGCTGCTGTCTGACCTAAAGGAGGACAAACATTACAGACTGCAGACACTGACGGTGACGGAGTGATCAACACCTGAGTGACACTGAGAGAGACTGACCTGGACAAGGTTGATTTACATTAAATATGTAAATTGGTCCTGTTTTGCCTGTTCTGTCATTCTCCATCCTTCCACCAGATGCCCTCAGACTCTCTCTCCTGCCGCAGTCACCTGATTCTCACTTCTACCTGCTCACCTGTTCCCTCATCAGCCCTGCAGTATATTTACCGGCCCTTTACAACTCATTCCTTGCCGGACCAAACCTATAGAGGACTTCCACATGTACCCCCTTTTCAACGCAAACCTAGTGCTAGTTCTGGGCTGGTGCTGGTGCCGGTTTGGAGTTGGTTCAACTTGCGAACCTTCTAAGAACTGGTTTGCTTTTCCACGAGTGAGAGAGCCTCGTCATTACGTCACTGTATACGGCAGCAACAATGGCTTACTGTCCTGCTCCTGGCTGGTTGCTCGTCGTGACCGCTATGGACGACAATGATCCGGACCCCAGCCCCTGACGTAAGGGGTTCTTGGTTCTAGACCAGCAAAGTGTTGGTACTACTCTGGAACCAGTTTTCCTGGCTGAGAGCTGGTTCTTTGGTTGTCGAAACGTCGAGATCAGGCACCGGCTCCAAACCGGCCTTGGTGGAAAAGCGGTAATAGTTGACTCCAGTCACACACTGACACTACAGCTCCTTAAAAAAAGCATCTAAATTAAAGAAATCTACAGCTGTTTGACCTCAGTGAGATCTTATAGCCTTTAAAATGGACACATTTTGTATTTAACAAAGTAAATGGTTGCATGAACTGGTAATATTTGAAACATTGAATTAGTTAAATTAGATAGTCCGAGGCTGCGGAGTATACATGTCACATAGATTTAGGACTGAAGAGGATAAAAGACACTGTAAAGTCAGAGACATTAGTGAAAAAGAAACCACCTTTATCAGACTTTATTTAATATAAGAAGACTTTATTTAAAACCCTGAGTCGTCTCTTTCACAGAAACATTGAGAACCTCGTTCTCTTTGTTAGCGACACAACAATTTCACTTTCTCTCTGTCGATACCTGATCAACATAGAAAGTCGATATCGGGACGATACGTTGCATCCGTATGTGATCATTGGTTTCTCTTTGCTTCAAACCTTGAGGGGTGATCACACTGTGAAACCACACTAACCTGAACCAGAGAGGAATCAAACTAAATCTTGGTTTTGACCTGGCAGCCAATCAGAAACCAGGATTTTCTGTAAATCCTCAACTTTTTTTGCCTCACATTTCATCTTCGGTTCAGTCCACTGAATTAATTTCTGTCCACTGAACAGACAGTTTTGGGGTATTTTTGAGTGAGTCTTCATAATGGAAGCAGTAAATGTGAACGGACGACCTCTTGTGTAGACATTACATGCTGTAGAATTAATAATTACGAACAATAGATGAACAGTAGAATCTGTCTACAGCAGCCGCCACATTAACATGTAGAAATAACTTCCTGTATTTCAGCTCTTGTGGACAGACTGTTTATCTTGTGACCACAACTTCATCATCTCATTTTCTTGAAATAACAAACTATGTTTTGTTTTTTTGTGCAAATACTTTTTCCTTTCTCCAAAGATAATGACTTCATTATTAACGAGATAATACACAGCATCTCAAGGGCGTCACTTTGTGTTGAAAAGTGGTGGGGACATAAGGGCTCAGATGAAAAAAACATTTTTAAACGGTCTTCATATGTGCTTTTAGGTGATGTAATGGGGTTGGTATGAGGTCAGAGTTGATAATTACGGCGAGTCGGGAAAACAAAATTGCATAACAGAGCATCAAAAGGGAACAGAGCCTCGGCTACTACAGAGTGACAATACGAAAATACTCAGCATAAAACACAACGACGTCGACCACTTAAGTAACAGTCATCCATATACATCATTGGACGATGCACATTTGTTTCTTCTATATGTAGACTGTTTTCTTATTGTGCAAATAAACCTCAAAGCGTTCTCATGTGTTTGTTAACATTCTTGGTGCTACATTTCACAACATTTTTAACAAATGATGCTTTTAAAAAGTGATGGAGACAAAATCAGCCATTTCAAAAAGTGGTGGGGACGTGTCCCCAGCGTCCCCGGTGTAAATGACACCTACCCTCTTTGTCTCCACACTGAGAGAAACAACTTCATGATGAAACAGACTTGGACAGAACAGGAAGTACGACAGCCTGATATCCTCAGATAATGAGCCATTTAACTTCTGATCAATACTAAACTGTTTAATATCTACACATAACCTGATCATTAAATCCTGATCTCAGCGTAACAGACTTGAATAACTTGATCTGAGCACCGATAGTTATTCTCAGATAATTAATTCATGATCTCAAGATAATGGGCATTAAATAATTATCAATAACACAGTGTTTGTTGGAGTATCTGTGGGGCAGACCTCCAAACGATCCCTGAGATGATCCTAAAGCTTAAAGGAAAAGTTTGACTTTTTTGGCTTATTCTCTTTCTAGATGAGAGTGGCTTCAACCTGAACATCTAACTCTCAGAAAGAGAGAGAATCAGTGTATTTCCCAAAATGTCAAACTATTCCTTTAAAAAGTCATGTAGATTTTTTTTATGTGATTAAACTTCTTTCAAGTTATTCTGACATATTTTGTAGAAGACAACAATCGCAGTGAAAAATGTGTCAGTCTGTGCAGCATTGCTTACCACAGTGTGCTTCCTGAAATGACCACCAGATGGTGCCAAAGTTAAAAAACAACAAAGAACTCAAATCGTCCGCAGTAACTTGGAGCACAAATGCTTACAGCTGATCTAAACCTGCCATGTCCACCTTCACTTTGACAAACAACGTGTCTTCGTTGACATACGTAGCGTGTTGGGGAGTTTCTAGCTTGTTGAGGGGAATGAAGCATGAAAATCCAACAGCGACATTGCTGACGGACTCGGCGGCAGGTCGTTGGAAGCTCTTGGACGTCGGGTCAGATCTGAAGCTAAAACTCCGGTGGTTACCGGCACCGCTTTGATCCAGAACAGACAGAGACACAGTCTGTCTGAAAGGCCATGGCAGCAGAGCATCGAAGTCTCCCGGCATCAGGACAACATAGAGGGACAGGTGAGTCCCTCTTCCCTCCCCGTCCCCGTTCAGATAGACCTTGGCGGCCATTTTGTATCCGCAGCGTCCGGTGTGGAACGGCACGCTGCTCAGGCAAGGCGGCTGACCTTTGGCCTCGGCTTCCCTCCTGTTCTTGAAGTCGTCGATCTTCCAGATCAGTTTGCCGTCGTAGGATGTCGCCTCGAGCTCCTGCAGGTGCTGCTTGTTGCGGCTGAGCTGAGCGGCGTGGAGATCCAGGAGACCCGAGTGATGCTTCAGATTCTCCTCCAAAGTTCCTGAAAATACCAACAGCATTCACTGAAATATTGTGCAAAGTTCTAAACCTCAAAGCATACTGGACTGTAAACTGCATCTTCTGGCAACAGGAAACACCAATTTTGGGTTGTGTGCAGAAAACCTGCTCCTTTTAAAACAAACAGGTGTTTTCAGTACAGACAGTCATTCTGTGAGTTACTCATTTAAAGCAGGTTTATAGAGGCGGATTTTGTTACCCAGGTGTTCTTTGAGGGCCTCGGTTGCCGACACTTCCTGGATCACAGCATCCAGAGACTTTCTGAGCTGCTCCAGCTCCTCCAGACCAGGACCGAGTCCCCGAGACACCTGCTGGACGTCCAGCTGGACGGTGGACAGGACGTCCTCCTGCCTGCTCAGAGTCCTCTGAGCACACAGACAGACAGAGGTAACATGGTTTAATAATGCTCAGCGTAAATCCTGAGTTTCTGGCTTATGAATGAAATCCCATTTGTCATGATTTGTAAAGACACCAGAACATATGAATTAAGATGTTTGCAAAAACAAGTGTTTAGGATCTCAGATTCTGTGATGAACGATTCAAGAAGGTTTTCATAGCAGAGGCCACGAGTTAAGCTAAAGATACACTTTCCAACATGCTTAGGTGTTTTGACCTTTATAGACTTCAGGGTTTGTCTGTTTGTTTCTGTAACTGACATTAACGGAGTCTCCACAGCTTCATCACAGCACTCCTGTAACTCTGTCAGACTCATGGTGGACAGTTTAAAAGAAAAAGTATCCAAATCAACGCAGCAGAACCATATATCCTCTTTTTTTATTCCACACATTCTTCAAAACCTGTTGCCTACATTACCCACAATGCAAGATTATGGTGTGTTATACTAGTAGCGGCTAATGTAGCCTGGAGCCTGTGGCCTGCAGCAGAGATGAGCAGTGGGCTGCAGAGGTCTGGTCAGCTCACTTGTTTCTAACTCCACACCAAAGATTTACGTCTTCAGTAGGAACCAGTGGGCTCGGAGCTGAGAGCCACAGACAGGAAGTCAGACAGGATTGAGAGACGGACTGACATGTTGTTGGTTTGAAGCTCATGCAGCTCATTTTGTAGCTACGAGTGTTTATTTTCATTAGTTCAGATAAATGTAATACTCATAACTCTTACATTAAGCTGGATGATGAAGACATGAAGGTACAGATGAAATGATGATGGATTTAGAAAAGAGAAGGTAAAGTCGGGATTACCAGAGCTGATCAGAGAAGTGACAGTGAATCAAAGTGTGTATTGACCTGAGCTGTAGAGATGATGTGTTCATGGCTGCTGTTCTGTTGCAGCAGCGGTCTGATTTTCTTCTGCAGACCAGCGAGCAGTAAACTGTCCGTCTGGACCTCCTGCTGCCTCAGCTGCGCCTCCTCCTGGAGAACCTCCACCTGGCCAAGGAGACAACAGTCGGAGGTAAGCACTCCTGTCACCGTTTAAAGTCAGAAATTTCGACGAATATCAGCAGGTATAACGTACAGTTAAAGCAATGTCCTCTCTGAAGGCACTGACCGGATCTTTTTCTCATTTAAACAACACACTGTTCATTCTGTGAAGTAATGACAAAGTTTCATAATATGACAAGTTAAAGTGATATGTTGTTCGATCAAGAAACGTTTCCTGTAAAAATGGAATAGTTGGTATTGTGGTAGAAAAGATTACTTTTAGGTCAAATGTATGTGTTTCTGCCTTTTACCTATTCTGCCAAGCATGTGAGAGCAGTTCCACTGTCTAGTCAGAAAGATTATGAAACAATGTCTGATACGGTAGATGGAGACGGGCATTGTGTCGTTTAGACCAGATAACTAAGGAGAGACGCACACCTCCACCTGTGACCTTGTTTGTTGGGTATAACTGAAGTTGGGACGATTGGAACTCCATGCCACCTCTGTTGTGTGGGCTCTGTTTCCTGGTACCAGTATTGTGAATAAATACATTAATTTTAAGACAGTGGAGACTAATGAGTGTGTTTTTTATTCACCAAAATAGAGACTGATGTTTCATTCTTCAGGTATGACGTAATAATGAGAAAAATACGTCACTATAACGTAAAAAATATCTTGTTAAAACGAGAAATGTTCTGATAGATTCTTTTGTCATCGTGGCAGATTGGTGCAGCTTTCAAATATGAAAAAGTAAAAGACCAAAATTCACAAAGCTGAGCCTAATACAGATATTTTTAGTCCTCATAGTATATCCTATATAAGCTCATATTTTATATTATTATATTATTCCATTCATATTTCACACAGAGATTTCAGACATGTGACAAAATGTTGAGCTTGATAATCATCTGGGGTCACTGTAATAACAGTAACAATGTAAAGTACTAAACAAAGGCTTCACTGGATGTCTTCCCATCTTTCTCTTCAGATGTGTTATGAATCAGAATATCAGGTGAGTTTATTAGACGCACCTGTTGTTCCAGGTGGTTGTTACTCCTCAGGACCAGCAGCATGTGATGATTGACAGCAGCATCTTCATGCAGCTTCACTTTCCCTCTCTTATCCTGCAGGACACAATACTTGTTGTCAGGTAATGAACACAGGGAGCTCTGTCTGTTGCCTCATCAGTTATACCCCCTTTTCCACCAATATGGAACGGCTTCTGTTCCGGTTCACGCACCTAATTTTGAACCATTTGAAGCATTTCGACATTTTCTAAAAATGAATTGGTTCATAACCCGAAAAGTGGTTTAAGAACCAGAGCTGATCTGGTGGAAAGAGGGCATTAAGTCATTCATATCAGCACACTGGTGTTTTGCTGCTTGTTTAGATGAACCCACCTGAACAGAGCAACCGAACCGCTTATAAGAACAGTCGATGTGAACCTCAGGACACGACTCTCTGTGCTCTGTCAGCTGGAAGACAAGAGGCAGATTCAAATAGCTGCAAACTTCTGTTAATGTGTTCATTTTATTCGATGTCCTCACCTCTATAACTGAGCCAAATCTGGACCAGAGCCGGCTCACATTTGGCCGTTTGGTGCCGAAACTCAGCCAAAGTCATCTAATCACTGTATCTACAGGTTTATGATGTGAATGAGCTCACCTTGTGTCTGGGAACCTTCTGGGAGCAGCTGTTGGGACAGTTCACCTCCACCTCCGGACAGGAGCTCTGCACATGATCCTACAGCACAGAGAGTCACCACAAACACATCACCAGGACTCAAAGCTTCAGCACACTGAAAGATTCATGATTCAAATGGGTGGTCACATGATTACGCGTACTGTATTTTTAGTGGAAATACAGTATTTTTAGTCACTCCTTGGTGACTTAATTTCTGGTTTCAGGGTAGAAATCCTTTCCTGACATGAAGTGACGGATCCCAGTGTAAGAATGGAATCCAAACTTGTTTCATTACTTGCACCAAACAAGCAGCCTATCCTGAGAAAGCCGGACCAAGCAGAGGACTGAACCATCAGGCCATCATGTGTACCAGGACCGTTTGTTTCCTCGCTGTACATCTACAACAGACTCTTAAACCCACCTGGAACCACACTGTCTAGACATGACTTTACCTGGATGAGGCTGAGTCTGTGCGGTTGCTGGCAGTGTGGGCAGGGCTCCATGCGGTGAGGACAGATGTTGGTCAGGTGTTCCTGCAGGTATCTCCTCTGCAGCACCGCCCTGCAGCCTGGATTGCAGCACTGCAGCTGCTCATACTGACACAACCTCAGGTGCTCCTGCAGAGGATGAAATGATGGAATTAAAAACAAACCGTCAAAGAGCTTCATGAGCCCGGAGAAGATTCTGTCTGCTCCAAGCCACGAAACAGGTATTTAATGTGTTTCTCAGGTGGACTGCTGGGTTCCGATTTATCTATTTATTAGGATATTACACAGTATAGTGTATTCCCCTCATGTTCAAGGTGCCTAGTATTAGAAGGACCACACGGCAGTTGGTGCTGCCAGTCCACATAGCAGAAAATACAAGTAGAGTGTATTACCGTCACTCCCCAATATCTGCTGTTGATGGATCTTCATGGGGAGTGACTGAATAATCCATTAAACATGAGTTGTCAGGCTGGACTGATGGCTCATAAAGTTTACCTGCAGATGGTGTAGTGTGACGACAGAGGTGCATGCTGGGGAGTTGGTGCAGTACACTTCTAAATTGGAGATTTCTCGTTTGCAGCAGTTGTCCTGGAAAACCTGCAGGGAGAAAACTCTTGATCTTGAACTTTTCCATAGTCGACACTGACAGACACTGATGTCTTTCCAAACTGAGTAGTCCAATCAGGAGGTATGGCGCGGACAGCCTTTACTGGGGAAGCCACCAAGTAGCACAAACACCTGCTCTAAGAACAGGTAGATCAGACGTGGCCACTCCAACTAATGCTCTCTTTTGTATTAAACACAGAAGACAGTGTTTCTACAGCGCTACAAGAAATCTGGACCTGATGGTGGTGATAGAGCAAAGCCCAGTGAAGGTGTCATTATTGAGAAAATATGTCTTCACTTAAAGCAGCTATATTCCAAATTTATATATTAACAATGTATGAAATGACTGTGAAACAGTGTGTAGGGTGTCTCTGGTAGTGACTGGATTCATCAGGTGACACAAACACCACTCCACGTGTCACGACGGCTGCCTCTCTGTCCCTCCCTTCAGCCCCACTTTCCCAGGCTTACTGTCATTGCCATCCTCTACCTGTCCACCAGAAGCCCTCCCACCTGTCACATGCACCTGTTCACCTGTGTCTCATTCTCCTATTACCCTGTCAGGATATAGACCAGCCCCTTTTCCCCAGTCAGTGGCCAGATTGTCAATTTTGCTTTCCAGCCTCTGAAACCTAAAACCTGTACCTGTTCCAGATACCTGTTCCTGAACCTGTACCTGACCCTGAACCTGTTCCTGTACCTGTAACTTATAAACTTATAAAGGTGTTGATATGTTGATGTTGTGTTCACAGTCCGTGCAGGTAAGTGTGAGTGTGCAGCTGCAGGTTTGGTTCTGACCTCAGCTGGTGTGATCACAGTTCCGTCCACTGGACAAACTGGGCTGGACGGTGACGAACTCTCCCTGAAACCAAGAGCAGACTGATGTTCAGACCAACGAACCACCGACTGACCCAGGACACGGCCAGCAGGTGCAACACACCTGCCGTACAGGTGGTATCAGACAGACAGCTGACTGTATCAGTGTGAGTGTGTTTTAAGGTGGACTGTGTCAGTATGAGTGTGTTTTAAGGTGGACTGTGTCAGTGTGAGTGTGTTTTAAGGTAGACTGTGTTAGTGTGAGTGTGTTATAAGGTGGTCTGTGTCAGTGTGTGTGTGTTTGTGTGTGTGTGTGTTTTAAGGTGGACTGGCTCCTACAGCAGTCCTTGGAGACAGTGGAAGCAGTAGATGTGTCCACAGGAGTTCTGCTGAGGGTTGAGCACGACTCCTCTGCAAACGGGACAAACAAACTCCTCCTTCAGCATCAACACAAACTTCAGGGAGTGCTGGATGGAGGTTAGCTCCGACCCCCAGGAGCTGATGGGGCCCGTCGACCTCTGCCTGGACTCCTCGGACCCCAGCCTGGACTCCTCGGACCTCCTCACAGACTCCTCAGACTGCAAACTGGACTCCTCAGATCCTCCCAGCTTTGAATCTGCTGCTGCCATCAGTCTGCAGGTGATTTTAAAGACTTCATTAGGTTTTAAAACATCTTTTTAAGATGATTTTCATTCTTTACAGCCACCTGTCGTTGTTCCTGAGCTGTTTATCGTACCATCCTTTTTTAAATTATATTATTATACTGTCACACACATTGTGACCTGGTTTCCTTATTGGTTGGGATTTACCTCAGTGAGTTTTATAAAACCTAAAAGGAAGTTGAGCCTGAGAGGCATAACTCAGGGCCTAAACTGTTTCTCTCTGCTTCCTGGTTGTATTCGTGCTGGTAATATAGAAATGTTTATATACTAATGTTACATTATTTTAAAGGTGAACATCAGCCAACTTTAAGGTCAAACCTGCTTCCTCAACACTCACCTGAGGCAGGACGTAGACAGGTGAGGTCTGCAGCACACCTTTCCACATAAACCTTCTTCCTCTAACTGTGTGCTCTAGATCTTGTCTTTCCACGTTACATTTGAATTTGTCTTGTGGTGTCACAGCAGGTGTAGCATTAAGTGTTTGCAGACTTGTTTGCCCCTCATTTTGACTCTCAGGCTAGACAGAGCCTACTGCCCTACCCTCTGGTTGGTGGAAGCTGTACCTGCAGCCTGAGAGGAAGACCTGCAGGCACTGCACAGGGCTGAAAACATGAATACAAACTTCTGGATGTTTTTCTGGTAAAACAAATTCACCGAAATCTATTGTACATTTATTAAATGTACATTTAGGAATTAACCATCAACCACAGATAAAACCCAGATCACCAAATTAAACATTTTATCATAAACTAAAGTATGTAAATACTAAAGTTTCTATTTTTTATTAGACTGCCATTCATTTGGAAATAATCTCAGACTTCACGTGCCCCCCCACCACCAGGAGGGGAACAAGTACTCAGATCCTTCACTTAAGTAAAAGTACCACGATGTAAACAGAAGTCCTGCATTCAAAACCTCACTCAGTAAAAGTATGTAAGTATTGTTGGCAAAAAGTAGTTGAAGTAAGTAAAAGTACTCATGATCACAATGGCTCCTGTCAGTGCAATCACACGTGCTGATGATACGCGCGCGCGCACACACACGGACAGAAAGAGGCGCGCGGTTAGATATCACTCTGTATTGATAAAGAGCATCATCTGCAGTAACAGAGCGACATAAATCAATAAAAGCAGTTAAACTGCAGCAGGTGAGGAGTGCTGCGTGTCTGAAGGGGAATCCCCGCAGCCGCTTCACTCTGTTCAGCTCAGCTCATAACTCATAACTCAGCTAGCAGCAGCTTGACTGCATCTGAACAACTCAAACAATCGCTCGAACATTTCAAACATGTAGATTTTTACCCTCTGATCAGTTTGAAACTGCTGATGTTCCCGCGGAGGACCGGAGCTTCTTTACTTTCACTTTCCACAGACAGACACACAGACAGACACACGGTCCGTGTTTAGTGGATTTTGACTTGGATTGCACACTGCTGCCTGTAAGTCGCGCCAGATCGATATTACTGATCAGTATTGATTATCTGTGGTCGATACAGCAGCCGCATCGGAAGAGGAAATTCTAACAGCAGGAAGTGACTTCAACATCAACAACCTGCTGCTGTCAGTGAGTGAATACACTTCAATCACATATGAATAAAGAAAACAAATTGTAATGAAAAGTACTCTGAATATTTACTCGAGTAAAAGTAGTAAAATAAAAATACTCCATCACAAGTCAAAGTACAGAATCAGTGAAATATACCACAAGTATCAAAGTAAAAGTACTGATTGTGCAGAGCTTTCAGTGTTGGTTTATCACAGTAATTATATTATTAGATTATTATCATTAATGCACCAGTGAGTGTGTTAACATGCACACTAGTATCCTGGTTTTATTTTGAAAAATTGGACTCCGCTACACTTTGACAGCCACACTAGTTACTTTGCACATTAAGATTTTTCATACACATGTATGTTAATAAAATATATCAAACCGCCCAGTAAGATATTAAATAATGGAGGTGAGCAGCTTCAAAATACAAGGTGACATTTCAAATATCTCAGCGTGCTTTACATTCAAATACATGTACAAATACTTTGCTTAAGTGTGCAACAAAATATACTTAAAGTACAAAAAGTAAAAGTATTATATTACTGGATTATAATTATTGATGCATTCACGTGTTCATCACTTTAATGTTGCTCAGTTTTATTACTTTATATTAGGTCGCTTGTGAATCAATTAAGTTTTAATCCATAACACATGGTAATGTATTTGATTGTATTTTGTATTAAGAATCTGACAAGTAACTGAAGCTGTCATTTACATGTAGTGCAGTAGAAAGTAGAATAAAATGAAAAACCAAAGTAGCACCAGCTCCACCATAAAGTCTTTTATCCTTTAATATTCAGTTTGTGTTGACGTCGAGGGGTTAATTAAACTGTTGTAGTTCGTGATGGTGCATTATATTCAGAGGGGTTTCTAATATTCTGACCTCCACCACCTTTAACTACGACCTCGGTAATAAACATATCGTTTGTCACCAAAACACTGAACATAATAAACGTTAGGGCCAAAATACAAGGTGACATTTCAAATATATCAGCGTGCATTAGATTGTGCAGGTGAACCCAGTAAAGACAGGAAGTGCGTAAGAATGGAAACAGTCACTTTGTACAAATGTAGTTTTTAATGAGGACGCCTCAGCAGCTTCGTCTCTACATCAACACTTGACAGGGACTCCAGTGATGATTCCAGTTACATTTAATGCTGTGATACATGTTTGTCCAAAAAGCATTAAGAGCACTTTCACAATGATTTGCTTTTTTACACCAAGTCCAGACTGGCAGCACCAGGAAGAGGAAGAAGAATAAATAAAGAAGAGTCCAGACAGCCATGAAATCTAAGTTTTTAGTTTGAAAATGAATCTCCAACATGTGGAGGAACAACAGAACAATCAACAGAACATTTTACACACAGTGAAGGACGTCTGGGTGAGGCTGTAGTGTTTTCAAAAAAGGCATCAAATCAACTATAAAACCAAACGTAGAGTTAGTTGACGAGTTCCTGACAGCTGATTGGATGGACAGATTATTCAAACACATACCAAACTGTACACGTTGATGTCTAAAGTCTACTGATCACAACACCGAGGCCTTCAGTTTAACCTCCAGCTGTCACACAGAGAGGTTATTTACCACCGGTTACCATGGAGACTCCGCCATGTTGGGTGGCAACAAATCGTACAAACTGGGATCAATCGTCTTTGTCTTAGTGGCACAGTATTAAAGTATAAGTCTGGTGATATTCTACATTTGCTGCTGCCCCAAATACTCACTAGAGCACCAAATGTGGATTCATCTGCCGCTGAAAATAGTCCCCCAAAAAATGCACTATTTCCTCCTGTGTGTTTGATAAAAACTACAGTGAGCAGCTGTTTGAAACATGAAACTATATATTTGTGATTTTTAAAGATTTACGTCTTCAGTGGGAACCAATGGGCTTGGAGCTTAGAGCCTCAGACAGGAAGTCAGACAGGAAGTCAGACAGGGCTGAGAGACGGACTAACATGTTGTTGGTTTGGGTCTGAACATGAGATTTAATGACAATAAGAAAAATACAGAATAACACCAGACTGATCCTTTTAATGTTACAAGTTTTTCCTTTGTAGACTGTAAAGCCCTTTTGCCAAATTTGTGATTTTGGGCCATATAAATAAAATGATCTTGACTTAAGTTTCGCTAGCGTCCCCTAGAGGCTGCAGAGTTCATTTCAGCCACAATATGAACAAACAACATCCTGATGATTGATCAATTAAGAGTCTCACCAGCAGTGGAGCTAAAAATGTAAAGTCTGTCCTGAGGGCGGCGCTAGAAGAAATATCACGGCATCATTAAAATCTAAAGGGTTCATCCTCTGAGGAGCAGGAATATGTATTTGGCGAGTACAGCCAGTGCTTGTTGAGACAAGTTGTTTTGAAACAAATTGGTGTGTGGTGGACCGACCAATCAGCAAGAGACAAAAGTCAGCAGAGTGCTCATGTAGTGAAGCCTGGAAGGTGGAAGATAAAGACAACTTATAAAACATGACAGTAAACTGAAATAAATAAAAATGTTACGTTTCTTAATGTAAGAAAAGACGCTGATTCAAGTTTCTAATTTAAAGTCATTTTAAACTAGTATCTACCAGGCTGCTTATGAGAGTGACTAAATCACTGGTTAAATGTCCAAGTGGAGGCATACTGACGGAGAACAAGAAGGGACCCAGGATTGAACCCTGTGGGATGCCACCTGTCTGATGAGGATTAGTGTTGACTGAAAAGGCTCTGATTTAATAGATTCCTAAAGACTCAATGACTTTTAGATTTTACAACCAGGTGTCCATCCACCAGCAGGTGCGCTGCATGTAAGTCTTGTGGGAAACTTCAACCCCTTAAAAATAAGTTTCACCAAATAATAAACACTCAGATTTGGATTTGGTTTTGTGTAAATGTGTCACCTTTATGTTCGCGCGTGGTAAAAGTAGAAAAGCTGATCAGAAGCGGTGAAAGTCGCTGACGTTGTTTTGAAGAATAAAGTCACTCAGATTTTCCCACAGGACCTGAACGCAGCAGCCGTGCAAACAGCTTCAGAGCGAATATTTTCTTTCTTCTGTCTCTTCAACAGAAACTCAGTCTGACGTCCTTTAGTGGAGGGAGGAAGACGAGGCCGTCTCTGACTGGTGGACGGCCAGGCCGGGGGGCTGCTGGGCGGAGCCTGGACCTGATCCCCCGGGGTTGCCACAGAGGGTCATGGGAGCGGGAGGGCGGGGGTTGAGGCGGGGGGGCAGGGGGTTGGAGGGGCGGATGAGAGGCGGGGGCTGCTGCAGGGTGGGGCGGGGCTGTAGGAAGCGGGCCTGTTGTTGGAGGGGCGGAGGCTGACGGTGCAGGGATGGTGTGGCCGGGAGGGAGGGCCGCAGGAGGGGAGGGGGCTGGTGGAGGGAGGTGGAGGAAGCGCTGGACGTCATCAGAATCTGAGCCGAAGAAGAAGAGGAGGCGGCAGGAGACGCACCTGAGGAGGTCACCTGACCCTGCAGAGAGGAGAGGGCGGGGCCATAATTACCTCACTGTAAATCTGCATCATTCACATTCAGTTGGCCTCATAGTGAGAAATGTTCATATAAAAAATGTCCACCTTCTCAACTGCAGTGGTTCCCAACATGAGCGGCTGGGACCTCCAAAGGGGTCGCAAGGTGACTGATGGTTACTGCTGCACAAACTAAGACTGTCTTTCTGACTTTTCTCTTATCTTGGAGAGTTTTAGCACTTCAGGCCTCTACGAACCCTTCGAGCTAGACAATCCAAGAAGGGAACTTCACTCTCTGGTTGAACGAAGGGTTGTGAGTACTGTTTGCTTTAAAGGGTCACAAGCCTTAAAAGGATCATACTGGTGGATTTAAATGTTTTAGACTTTGACACAGCTTAGCACCTGACACAGTTACAGCAGTCTCCCACTTAATGATACAGCTGTTTTGTGCAACTAACGTACTTATTTTAACCCAAACCATGATCTTTTCCTAAACTTAACCCAACTGCAACCTGACTTTGTCCTTTTCCTGCACGTCCAAAGCTTTATTTTGAAAGTGTGACAGGATGTTGCGGATTTATTATTGCTAACTTGACCGCAGAAAACTGATGCCAGTGGGCTACTTAGAGCATCATAGTTTGAAGCATAGGGCCACTGACCAAGCTGCTGTATTTGACGAGTTGGGAGTGAGAATGTGTTGGGTTTGAGAGGCCCGGCACTCTGCTGTTCCAAACCCAGATCAAACATAACTAGCAGGACATGAAATCCTCTGCGTGGCCATGACCTGAGAGTTTTATCTGTAGTTTTATTCAGTAAGAATTACCACAGTGAAATACTTACCAAGTAAAAAAGTTTAAGTGTGCCTCCCTTGCTCCTTTACACTCTCTTTTGAGAGAGATTGCATCTAAGCTAAAATATATGTGATTTGTGAAGAGGCCGTGAACCCATTAACAGACTGTGTCTTGTAGTGAGAGACCCCGTGTGTTAATCCAGAGTCACACTGATGGGGTATGAAGAGAGAAATTTCACCCACGAACTGTGCAGTATCCATCAAATCATCGTGTTGGGCCTTACAAAGCTCTGTGGGCCAAAGGAGTCCATACTGACACAATTCCTGGTTTGATTGTTCATGAAATCTCCCAGAAACAGGATTTAACTGCCAAAAGGCCACAAACCAACATGGACTTTGTGAGATGGTTGATGTGAATTTAGTAATTTTTACCATCAAACAGTTGCTGTTCAGCAGCAGACTGATATTTCAGATGCATTATCACGGGACGACATAACAGAGCGAGCACACCGATTTTCATTTAAAAAAAGAAGTGGAACCAGTGTCTGCCTGGAAGGAAATCGATCTAAAAAATGATCAGCAGGAATGTGAAGCATACAGGTACAGACACACCATGTGGAATACAAAACAGACCAAACACGAATGCGGTTAAATATCTCACCTCCTCGTCCTCTTCGTCGGTGCTCTTCCCCGACGGGGTGGCGGAGCTGTTCTTCCCTTCCTCCCCAGAGGTGGCACTGTCTCCGTTGGGAGCCCGTGTCCCCTGCTCGGCCTCCCACTCCTGCAGCACCTCGTCCAGGTTGAACCGCCGTCGGTAGTTCACAAAGAAGTTCTTCACCTGGCCCACCGTCTTGTTACCGATGACGTCAGCGATGGCCTGGAAGTCTTTTCCGTATTTCCTGACACCTGAAGAGCATCACAGACGGGTTATAATGGCGCAATCAATTCTTCAACTGCAGGAGAAGAAGTCAAATATTGAGAGAGCAAATTTACTGATTTGGTGTTTGTGAGGGAAGTTGGTCAATAGAGCTTCAAATCTCAATTGTGCTCATAAACTCCAACATTCCCTCTCTGTTAGCTCTGTTTTTGGTCTCCATCATAGACTGAGTATAAAGATGGCCAACGCGTTTCCACATCCCCCCCACTGGACAAAAATGAAGCCAAAATATCTCGGATACAGGAGCCGCCGAGTCTGTACAGTTGTGATCGAGGTCCCGCCCATACACCCGCCCCAACCAATCACAGCACACTCTCAGTTGTCAATCATGACATCTCCCCCCTTTTTATAACTAATTAAAACCAAACTGATCAGAAAAACAAACACTTGAACAAACATCAGCGCGATAAGAACTACCTAAAATGACAGAAACCATCTTTGGGAACATTTTATTTGACGTGTACTTTGACTTTTCAGTTTTGTGAAAAAGCTAAGAAGTTCTTCATCATGTATGTGGTTTACCTGTTACCTGGTTCACCTGCTGTTACTGCAGACAGTGATGGAGCTCACCTTGAACAGCCAGGAGCTGCTCGTCTGTGGTCCAGCGGGCGTTCACCTTCTGGTTACTCTACAAGAGCAAAGAGTTCAGAGACAACTGACAGTTAACAACAGGAAGAAGATGTGAAGGTCGTACTGCCACCAAGTGGTGATTCATCAAACCTCGGTCCAAAAAGAACCCGTGTTTCCTCAAAGGGATGTTGAAGCAACAACATCCATCACCAGGAGGTGGAGAACTAATCAAACACTTTCCAAAAAGCTTTAAACTCAAGAGCAGTGTTTCTGATGAATTTCATGCACTTTATTTTATTTATTTTATACATAGATCACGTTTTGTTTGTACAATCTTGAAATCTGAAAAGGAACTAAAGCTGTCAAATAAATGTAGTGCAGTATAAGTATAAAGCAGCATAAAATGAAAAGACTCAAGTAAAGTACAAGTACCTCAAAGCTGTACTTAAGTATGGTACTGGAGTAAATGTACTTAGTTACATTCCACCACTGGATCCAGATCAGTGAGACATCTTGTAAAATGGCCACAGTTTCACCAATCTGCCTTTATACTGAGCACATCGTGTTTTTCTCTAATACGATCCCAATGTCAGCTGGGATTGGCTCCAGCCCCCCGCAACCCTCTAAGAGGATAAGCGGTATAGAAAATGGATGGACGATCACAAGCATTTCAAAGTGAACAGCTTCTGTTTGCTTCGTCCTGTAGGTGGAGTAATGAGTAAATACACATCCACCAGCACACATGTTGCTGCTGACAAAATGTCTTTATGTGAGACAAGAAATAAACACAAGTTTACTGCTCAGACGTTTTTTTGGGTGTAGTTACTCCAGGGGCGTTGTTTCAGCAAAAGCCAAGGTATGGCAATGTGACATGAAGTCAAGGACTTACTATCCTGTTGAAAACTGTTTTAACAGACATTATATAGCTCCGTTTGCATGTAATGCCGACTTTCATCGTATCTATTTTGGCGCATGTTTCAGCACCGTGGACAAGAGGCTGGATCCCCAACAAACATTTTGAAATAATGTTCAGGTTCAGTCACGTCTTACTTGACATGGTGCTTCCTGTTCAGTGCTGGGATTTGTTATTTACGTGACAACACATGAACGCAGCACACGGGTGGTAAATATTCATGTAGCCTGGCTGAGCATGGAGGACATAAAACAAAATGTGTCATCTACTGAAAACCATGCAGGGAAATCTTCACCAGACAGCTGTGCAGGAACGTGGCTGTGATGGTGGCAGAATAAACGGAACTGAAGACATCCACATGGTTCTTACCGATCACTTGCAGCGGGATACTGCTCATTAGTGAATGCAGCATAGAAACAGCAGGGAAGCTGTATGGAGGCATTTGGATTTGCTTCATCTTACATTAACTGCGGTGGGTTCGGGTCGGGCTCGGTTACTACTCCCTCAGACTCTGCTCGGGTTACGACAGAAATATGCGTCCCGAGCCGCACTCTACCTTGGACAGAGAGCAGACTTCGCTCTATCATTAGTCATTTGTTTAAACTTAGAAAATAGCAGAAAATAAAGAATACATTGAATTACATGCTAATTTCTAATAGGTGACCAAGGACTGTTCAAAACACAGCAAAACATCTGCAGTGTTAGCCGCCTGGCTAGACTGAGGAGGGGACACTGGCAATACAAGTGAAATTAGTTTCTTTTATTTTTATATTCCAAAGTATGGCAGCTGCTATACCTTGACATACGCAATTGACACCTATGAGTTACTCTTTAGGACAAAATGATTTTGGTGGTGAGTTGCGAAAAAGTACCTCAGGCAGCCTGAAATTTTCAATCCCAAACTCCACGATGTGTTTCAGTCCGCTGTTCATCTGTTTGGCATTCTGGACCTGAAGCACAAGACAGAAACACTCAGGTGAGGTCCAACAAAACTCACGGAAAACTCTGACTTCCTCAAATGTAGCTGTTTTGTGCTTTTATATAAACCCTCTCGCCCTGGACTCAAACACCTCTCAACATCTTTCAATGATCTGATCTATAACTGCACTACAACTTCACAGTATACTTGCATTTAATTTTCATTAGGTTTTACTTGGCTACCACTGCATAGCATTACACATGTATATACAGCATGTACATAATGTTAATAAGTATTGTACAGATGTTTGTTCATTATCTTTGTCTTTTTTTCTCTACAGCTGCTGTAACGGTACAATTTCCCGCTGGGATTAATAAAGTGATCTATTTATCCATCTATCTTCTCTGGATCCCCAGCAGGTGTCACCACCAGGTGGCAGTACAGCCCAGGCAGACGGACCAGGCATTAGACAGGACGACTCAAAGCAAAACCTGGGGTCTTTCACCTGGGCTAAAACTCACCTGTGCTCAAACAGATGTAGCTAATAGTTAGATCAAGATCCACACTCCATACCAGTTGGTGGCGGTAATGCACCATAATGTTGTTTGCCAACCGCCATAAAACCTCAAGAAGAAGAATAAGATGTAGCTAGCCAGCCCACTGCCACAGACGGAGTCCAGTATTTAGTAAATGAATAAGCAGCTGTTGAGTTCAGTTTCCTGTGACGATCTCTGACTGTTGGGTGAGTCAATGAACCTCTGCTTGATCCAAACACAACCGTCTTTACACTAATGCACTAAATGTGGTAACAGCAACATGCTAATGTTAGCATGCTAATGCTACGCCCATCTAATGTGATGGTTTCTAGGTGTTCTTGCACTAATTTGTGTTTGTTTTCAGTATAATAATTCCAGATAAAAAACAACCACAAAGTCCAGAGCTTTTGACCGCATCACACCAACTTCATCAGCAGATCGTTTTTACTGTAAGGACTTCTCTCGGTCTCAGCTTTTAAGCCAACATGGAAGGAAACGTCCTCGCAGCCTGCATCTGATGCTTCAGACTGTGGGATACAGTAGAAAGCTCCAGAACAGCTACTAAATGGACCTTGTGATTGTTTTCAAGGTCAACAATGAACTTTCAATCTCACCAAACATCTGTTGATAGAACAAATATTAAAGAGCATCTGCCATTCAACTTCAGGAGAAAGTCTATGTTCATCTGATATTTGTTACATTTCTGTTCATCTTTTCTGAGAGTGCATACTTACTACAGTTAGCCTTTAATAAAGTTAGCAAAGCAATTAAAATCTATTTGACAGCTGCACAGCTCTGTGTCAGGACAACACAGCTTCTAAACAGGAAGTATAATGTTGCAAAGGAGTCAGTGAGTTAGCTGTGGGCTACAACTTGAGCTCCCAGTCTTTTAGCCTGTATTAGTGTCCATGTAGTCAGAGTGTGTCCATCAGCAGCTCCTGTCTGCAGTGGACCATGGATGTTCAGACAACTATCACTGGATCACTGTGATACTGAAGAAAAGTTAGAAACAGGAGGATTCTCAGGAAACTTCTGCTGCCTCTTTTTCCTCTGGTTTCTAAGCGGATTTCTGGACATTTATTCAAGTTGGACATCAGAGGTAATAATGTCCTCGGGAAGTGTAAGTCACGTTGAATCTAAAAATAAGTGTATCATGTCTGTGTGTTCAGATTTGACTGAGTTACGACCCAGAGACGACGAAGAGGGCCAAATCAGCAGCCAAACTACAATAACTTCCTGCATGCACCTGTCCCTTTCAGTGGCTCTTTGGAGGTGTAGTTCATTTAGGACATGTTGATGAAATGAATACAAAAGGATCTATTTTTAAACCCCACCTCACCAGTAGCAATCAAACAAAAGCTTGAAATGGATCAGGATCCCTCAAAAATGTCAGGATCGGCCCAAATCCTGATCCTGTGGTTCGGCTCTGGATATCCGTATTTATGGCACAATCTTTAGATAAATAGTTTGATCAATGTTGTTATTACTGATTGGAATAACGGCCTCTTCAATATGCCTCAGGAGGAGGAGGAGGAGGAGGAGTTGTAGCGCCTCCTACCTGTCTCTTGAGGGACACCAGCTCCATGTCCAGCTGACGGAGGAGGGTGTTGGCGGCAGAGGAGCTGCAGGACACGGCCACCACATCCTCCTGGGTCAGGTACATGCCTTTGGGGGGGCGGCAGCGAGAGCGCTGGTGGTGTCGGTGCTGCAGGGTGTGGTGCTCCCGCCGACCCAAAGCCACCTTAGAGCCCAGCACCACTGGCTCCACCTGGTTCTGCAGGGAAGGAAGACGTTTACCGATGATTGGATTTCTTTGTGATCATGTTGGAGGCTGTAGTTCAGTTAGTTAGCCTACTCTCATTGATATAAATGGGTTGGACAAAATTATAGAAACACCTTTATGATCATGAAAGTGAATCAACACGTCTCTGAAACAGTTTCAACTCAAACTGAACATTATAACCGTCATGAAGGAGGATTTACTGCAGGACTGTTGGATTAGACTGACTTAGTTTGAGCCAGGTGTTCCTAATAAACTGGACTAACTTAACTTTAAGGTTTTTCGACTGTTGTTCAGAAAAAATAAGCAGCTTCGAGTCATTGCTTTGGAAACGTAACATAATTTTTCTTTACCTTGATGTTTTGTAGATTAAGTAGATAACTGAATCAATTATAGGTTCATCAGTAATAAAAACTAGATCTAAATGTCAGCGGAGATTTTAGGGTCTAATTCATAAATGTAAGAACGTTAAAAAATTTTGTAAAATCTTTAAAAAAGAGATCTATAGAAGTCCTGTTTAGATTCCAGAGATCTGAACAAGAACGTCCTGTAATGAGGCCTCAGGTGTGTTATTGTCATGGCATCAGCAGCTCAGGTGTGTCCACGCACCTCTTTCTTGGTTTCCTTGTTGGGGTCGTAGTCGCTGTCGTTGGCTTCAATGGGATTGGCCTCCTCCATCTCCTCATCACTACGGCAACAACAACAAAGTTCAGTCGTTACACGTCATCGCAACAACAACAACAACAACACCACCACCACATGATGTGAAACCACAGAAGAAAAACAATGACACAACACATGACAAAGACGGGGACGCATCTTTGATCTGATCAAGAGCAGAGCAGCAGACCCCTGCCTTCTGTACAGTCACCACTTCACAGGAAACACCGGGCGGAGCTGCAGCACCACCTACTGTTCAAACCAACAAACTGCAACCTTTCTTTGAAATTGCTGTTTTAAAGCTGGAGTTTGGAACTTGCGTCTCCCCCTTCTGGCAGTGAGAGTAATTACACAAACACAGTGGGCTCGTGACGTCTGCCTACAGGGAGCTCGCTCACATTCCCACAGTGTTTTAAATGATCGTCACTCAGGTACGTTTGCGAGGCCTTCATTGATCTCAGATGCTCGTGCATGAGTCACAAGTGGCGTTTGTATAAAGTGACAGTGAGACTCAGTGAGTCAGGTGTCAGTGCTGTTCGGTGAGGTCTACCTGTCGTCCTGGTTGCTCCTGTTGGCCAGTTTGCGAGCCTGCCGGTCCATCAGACTCGTTCTGGAGCGAGTCTTCTTCCAGGAGTAGTAGTACTTCACCAGACTGGAGATGGATTTGTCCGGTAACTGAACGAAACACAGTAAGAATTATCGTGAGATGGTTCATGGGAGAGGGAAGAAGAAGAAACACAGTTCTGGTACAATAATCTGTTTCCAGTTCTTGGACTTCTCTCTAATCTTTGATTGTTGGAGAAATATCGGATCATTTGAACAGTTACTGAAATAAAACTTCTTTAGAGTAGAAATGTGTTTTATAGAAGACGTCTCAAGACAAAATTAAAAAAGATAAAGAGAAAATCTTTCAAACAGCAACACGTAGTGATGGAGTATGCAGTACAAGTACTTGTACCTCAAAACTGCTTAAGTACAGTAACTGAGTAAATGTACTTTCCACCATCGTCTCTGTGATAATACTGCAGTGATGGTACTGCAGTGATAGTACTCTAGGTACTGTAGTGATACTACTGTCGGTACTGCAGTAATAGTACTGCAATGATAGTACTGCAGGTACTGTAGTGATGGTACTGCAGTGATGGTACTGAAGTGATGGTACTGTAGCGATGGTACCACAGTGATGGTATTGCAGTGATGGTACTGCAGTACAGTGAGACTGTTTACCATCTGCTGGATGCGGTGGAAGCTCTTGCCGTGGAAGCTGAAGGCCTGTTCAAACAGCACCTTGTCCTCCACCGTCCACTCGTCTGGAAACGGGGTGAAGTTCGGCAGGTCAGCCAGAGACTTCTCAATGTTGTGTTTGTGCCAGAAGAGCATGCCGAGTGCCTGGAGACACACACACACATTAATACACACACACACACACACACACACATTAATACATACACACACACAATACACACACACACACACACACATTAACACACACTAATACACAAGAGTGTGAGGAACAAATAGAATTAGATGGGCAGGAGTGAGACAGGCGGATGAGCAGAGAGACAGGCGGGTGATGAGGAGTGAGACAGACAGGTAAAGAGTGAAAGTGAGACAGGCAGATGAGGAGTGAGACAGACAGGTAAAGAGTGAAAGTGAGACAGGCAGGTGAGGAGTGAGACAGACAGGTAAAGAGTGAAAGTGAGACAGGCAGGTGAGGAGTGAGACAGACAGGTATATTGAGGAGGTTTCACATGGATGACAGAGACAGGAAGTCCTTCTTAACTTCCCGGTCGCTCGCTGAGCAGCTGACGTCGTGTTGACATTTTCCCGACACTTTTTGAGATTTGAACTCTCCGTTCTGGACTGAAGCGCGTTAACGTGGACGGACTCACCTGCTCCACGTTGTAGCCGTGTTTCTCTTTGGCGATGGCGATGTATTCGTCCACTGCGGAGGAGAACACGCACAGTTAGTTTAGGCTGAGCTGAGGACCTGACTGAGGACTGCAGCTGTGTACAGAAGACTCACGTTTGGAGTCTGCGATGGTGTGATACGGAGACCAGACCAGCATCCCGCCGCTGTCTTTATCCGAGTACTTCGTGGAACCTGAAAGAGGACAAACAGAAACGTCATTCAGCTGCAGCTCTTTCATTTGTTTTAAAGGGTCAAAGTTCACTCGTCACTCCACGAGTTGCATTATGGGAAACGTAGGATTCAGTGTTCTTGGAGTTAAAAGTCCGGAAATCTGCTGCTCAGATCTGGACCGGTTTTATAGAAATGAAATACATCAACTTCCTTTCCTCTATTCCTCCTCTTTTCTCCAGATTCTTCATTTTTTATTAACAGCTTTCTTTCTCTTTTTCTCTTTGTTTAATTTCCAACACATTTAGTCTCAACTGTCATTAAAACACAATAATAAGAATAATACAGATAATATTAATAATGTTTCTGTCTTGTTTCACCAGAACCCGTCCTGGTTAAAAACACAGCCAGTGATTCCAGAATAAACCCCACAGCACTGATTGATTTATGATCAGATGACATGAAATGTTATGTTTTCATCTGTGGGTTTAACTTTTAAAAAATTATTTAAAATTAAATGATGTGGTAATAAAATGTAAAAACACCTTTTCTAATGTTGTTACTGGCTGTTTTCTAGAGCCCGACTGATAAACCATCTGATATTAACAGATTTATCAGTTATCAGTAACACGGGAAAAAAAGAAGTCTCAGTGTCCAAAATATGTCGAGGCCATTTAGAAACCAGAGAGCAAGTTTATTTTTAATAAATGTCCCAAACTGTATGTTGGTCACGATTCTTCAACACGTTTAAGGGATTCTTGTTAAAATGGTTTATTAAGTTCTGTGTGTTTCAAATATCAGTGTTGATTCCAGCTTTAAACATTCAGTATCAATATTAATCATATTTAATACATTTTCTCTGTGTAAACTCTTCCCCCAAAAAAGTATATAATAAATTACAAAGAGGAAGAAAGGAATAATTTTAAGAAGTGTGTCAGTATTGAAAATAATAATAATAATAATAATAATATTCTTGTTGCCTGCAGCCCTCTCACTCTACCTCAGGGAACATTATACATGATTTACTGTGTGTGGAGGGGAAATAAAGAGGAGCGATGACAACAAACCAACTCCGTTATAATCTTCACAAGTTGTCAGTGAGCAGTAGAGGTAGCCTCGGTTCATGTCGTTATGAACACACTGAGTGGAACCTGGCTTTGAATCCACCAACACATGAAGCTGTGAGTGTAGTTACAGTCCGAGATACTGTACATGTACCGAGGCTACCACCGTCCGCCACTCCGGTAGAAACCAGTAAAACCTCACCGGGCTCGAACTCGGGAATGCTGGCCTGATAGTCGGCTCCGACCCGCATCCCCACATCTGGAAAACGCCAAACACAGGAGACGTTTTATTCAAACACTCGCGTTCAAAACGCGCACACACGGAGCGACGAGAGGCTGTTCGAGGCTATACTCACCGTGTTCGTCGTCGCTGCCGCTTTCGTCAGAAAAATGTCCGTTAGAAGCGTTGGACGGACTCTTGGTGCCGTTTGAGCGGCCTTTCCCTAAATACTCCGAGCCTTTATCCATCATCCCCGGCATCTCACCGCTCAGATTCACCGTTTCTTAGCTGCTGTGTCGGGTTATAAAATGTCAGCAGGAGCTGGAGGTTTTCTGCTGCTGTTCGCTCACTGTCCGCAGCTCCGGCCGTGTCGCTGTCGCGCTCTTCTCTTCGCTCCCACCGCGTTATATACGGCCCCTTCCGGCTGTAACACATCTCAAACAGCGGCAGAGTCTCGTCTGAATTTTAAACAGTTTTAATATGTGAAATGCTTCCTGTGAGGGAGAGTTTTACCGCGTTAAAGCGGTGACTGAGCGGGGTCTAACCACCGCGGCGGAAGGCTTTTTACGCACCGTCGGGCGGCAGTGCGACTCCAGCTGCTGCGGCGCCTGTGGCTCCAGATCCTTCCGCCGGCACAAACTAGTAAACTAAAATAAAAATAAATACAACACCACATTAAAACTGAGATTTAACAGCAACAAAACTTAGATTAAAATAAATAAAATCAAACGCGAGTCTAAAATATCTCAAATGTCCTAAATATTACAGCTAAATCAAACTGTAAACGTCATCTTTTCGTTTGAATACGTCTCAGGTTATTCACATATTAAATATGATGACATTATTACATTAAATGCACTTAAACGGATTAAATGTTGGTAATAATTCAGACTCTTGTTTTTGTCAGTCGGTGTTCCTGCACTGAGTCTTCACGACCAGCAGAGGGAGACACCGCTCAACACGCTGCACCGCAACACCGACCCGCATGTAACGCATCAGTCCTGCCGAGAGGAGGTCCAGTTAACCCAGAAGCTTTAACGCTCAAACATATCTTCTTCTGTTTGTAACCTTCAGTGGAAAATAGTTCCTGCTGACTGTGAAGTAAAATGTACTTATTCGATTCTTCAAGCAGCACAAGAGATTTTATTCAGACTGTGTTTTTATAATCAATATGTTTATATTAACAGCCTGTAAGCCCCCCCCCCCACAGCTTTACTGTGTAGAGTCACTCTGAGCGCTGCCAACCTGTCCTCACCTGTCCTCACCTGGAGACTCCAGGAAGTAACTGCACCCGGCCGAGCCAGAACTATTCAGTCAGTATCGATTCCCTCCGTTTCCTCTCCTCTGGCACCGCAGATATAAAGCAGCAGATGTGACATTGAGTCATGAGTTATGGGATAACCGTCCTCCATCTTACCTGCGTGGTGTTTACAGGCAGCACCTGTGCTGAAGGAGCAGAGAGACCAGGAGGCTGGTGTCGCTCCCCCCGTCAACTAAACCTACAAGAAGTTAGTGAACTGGGTAACTTTACCGTCAGGCTCCAGGTTACTGCTGCTTGTTAGCTCTCACCAGCACTGATCCGTTAGTTAAACAGACACGTTAGAACCA
Organism: Macquaria australasica; assembly: GCA_005408345.1. Classification (NCBI taxonomy): domain Eukaryota; kingdom Metazoa; phylum Chordata; class Actinopteri; order Centrarchiformes; family Percichthyidae; genus Macquaria; species Macquaria australasica. The sequence continues at coordinate 60,748 of SEMN01001394.1, forward strand.
GCAAACTGTTCTAATGTTAGCTGCGTAACTTAGAGCTCAAAGGTAACGTTAAGGTTATAACAGAGTTATTAATATTACTGTAACATAACATCTGACCGTTAGCAGCTGAGTCTCTGCCAATCAAGTGTAACGTTAAAGTAAACAACACGTTAACGTCTCGTCTTCACTGTAATTCTCTTTTAATAAATCACCTTCAAATCAACACAACCAGCCGACATGTTGTCATCATCACATGTTCACCTCCAGTGAAGCTGCAGTCAGCTGACCTCAGGCCTTTAGTGAAGCTAATAAACAGAATCCACGTGTTGATCAGGTAAAGTCATCCAGTCAGAGGTCTGGACTCCAGTTCAGGTCCATGACGTCACCTGGACCTGAGACTGAAAGACACCTGCGACGAGTCCATCAGGAGTTCTGCTGCAGGCTTTAACGTTACAGCACAAAGAAAACCTTCAAAACTAAACTTTATCAACCACAATAACTCATTTACAGTCAGCAAGACTCTCAACCTCTGATCATCTCAACAGACCCTGTGAGAGAGAAATATCTTTCCTTATGTACAATTTATGACATTAATAAATATAGTAGGTGTGTTTCTGATTGTAATTATACTGAATCTATTTAGGATTTCGACATTAAAGATGTTGCTTAATGTAATATATTAGCATTCAGAATACCAAAGACAGTTCTTACATATTAAGTTCAGGCCAAAATTAAAAACTAAAATATTTGTCTGCAATATAAATGATGAGATCATCTTCATGACTGACAGCATGATTTGTTCTCTTGGAGCTGTAACAATCAAACTTCCAGTCTTTGTGTTTTTGGTTCATTCTAGCGGCTCAGTTGTCTTACACTCATTACTGTGAATAAAAACAGTGTTGGTAGAAAAAGACAACACGAGCCTGTTGACCACAGGGTCCACCTACAGCAGGTGTAACCTGGACCCAGCCACACCCACTGCTTCATTTCTACGTCTGGCACTTTGTTCACCATTTGGTTCGATTACAAAAGTTACTGAAGTTACCGACAGCTCACCGTCCCCTCAGAGGTCGGCTCTGTCCAGGTGGCGTGCTGTTGGTCGACGGTGCAGATTCGTACGTCGCCATTTTAAATGCTTATGCTAAGCTAAGCTAGCTGCCCACTGGTTGTAGCTTCATATTTAGCGTACAGACATGAGAGAGAGCAAACAACCGCACGTAAAGTTTTTATTTCTCAAACCCAGGTAGGTATTGACATGTATGTCTCAGGTGTGAAACTCAGGTGTGAAACTCAGGTGTGAAACTCAGGTATCATAACACCCCCCCCCCCCCCCCAAACCAGGGGTAAATATGCAAATATGTTTGAGGAGATTTGGGTGAACTGACCCTTTAATTACAAGGCTTGAGTGATGTAATGATGTAGGCACCAGTTATTTATCTCTTTCACTATCTGCAGGTGTCTCTCTACCTGTATCTCTCTCTCTCTCTCTCCCAGTCTGTTCTAAGCTCTCTCGACCTCTGCCTGCCTCACCTTGGCTCATCCTGAAGCTCCTGCTGCAACCATCTGCCAGTAAGGAGCCTGCTGAGAGACAGACAGGGAGGGAGACAGGGAGGGAGGGAGGGAGGGAGGGAGACAGGGAGG
>SEMN01001395.1:0-62115 GCA_005408345.1 Macquaria australasica
TATCAGATCATAATATTGATTTATTTTGTCTTACTGAAACCTGGCTGTGTCACGATGAATATGTTAGCCTAAATGAATCCACTCCCCCCAGTCACATTAATACTCACATTCCTCGAGGCACAGGCCGAGGAGGTGGAGTTGCAGCCATCTTCGACTCAAGCCTATTAATCAAGCCTAAACCTAAATTAAATTATAACTCGTTCGAAAGCCTTGTTCTTAGCCTTTCACACCCAACCTGGAAAACACTACAGCCAATTCTATTTGTTATAGTGTACCGAGCTCCTGGACCGTACTCTGAATTTTTATCTGAATTCTCAGAGTTCTTATCAGGTTTAGTCCTTAGAACAGATAAAATAATTATTGTAGGTGATTTTAATATTCATGTGGATGTAGAAAATGATAGCCTTAGTGCTGCGTTTATCTCATTACTAGATTCGATTGGCTTCTGTCAGAGTGTACATAAACCCACTCACTGTTTTAACCACACCCTCGACCTTGTTCTTGTTTATGGCATTGAAATTGAACATCTAATAGTCTTTCCACAGAATTCTTTTTTTATCAGACCATTTTTTATTAACTTTTGAATTCCTATTGCTGGACTGCACGCCATTGGGCAAACATTCCTACACTAGATGTCTATCTGATAGTGCTGTAGCTAAATTTAAGGAAGTGATTCCATCGGCATTAAATTCAGTTCAATGTCTCAATGTAACAGATGACTCCTATGCTAACTTTAGTCCCTCCCAAATTGATCATCTTGTTGATAGTGCTGCAGGCTCACTACGAATAACACTCGACTCTATCGCCCCTCTAAAAAATAAGATAATAAAACAAAGGAGGTTAGCTCCATGGTATAACCCGCAAACCCGCAAATTAAAACAAACATCGCGAAAACTTGAAAGGAAATGGCGTTCCACCAATCTGGAAGAATCACGTTTAGCCTGGCAAGTTAGTCTTAATATTTATAGGAAGGCCCTCCGTAATGCCAGAGCAGCCTACTCTACTCATCATTAATAGGGAAAATAAGAACAACCCCAGGGTTTCTGATGATTCAGCACAAGAGAGTCACAGCTCTATTGAGCCATGTTTTCCTATAGACCTCAGTAGTAACGACTTCATGAGCTTCTTTAATGATAAAATTCTAACTATTAGAGACAAAATTCAGCACCTCCTGCCCTCAGTTGGTACTGACTTATCTTCAAACACAGGAACCTTAGAAACAACTGTAAAACCTGTACATTTAGACTGCTTTTCTCCCATCGACCGTAATCAACTAGCTTCCATGATTTCCTCATCTAAGCCATAAACGTGTCTCTTAGACCCGTCCCAACTAGGCTGCTTAAGAAATTTTACCTTAGTTAGCACTTATGTACTAGATATAGATCAATCTGTCCTTATTAAAAGGCTATGTGCCACAGTCCTTTAAAGTAGCTGTAATTAAGCCTCTTCTTAAAAGCCCACTCTTGATCCAGGGATTTTGTCAAATTATAGACCTATATCTAACCCTCCTTTTCTCTCTAAGGTCCTTGAGAAAGCAGTTTCCAATCAGTTGTGTGACTTTCTACACAACAACAAGCTGTTTGAGGATTTTCAGTCAGGATTTAGGGTGCATCATAGCACAGAGACAGCACTGGTGAAAGTTAAATGACCTTCTAATTGCATCAGACAAAGGACTTGTCTCTGTACTTGTCTTACTAGATCTTAGTGCTGCATTCGATACCATTGACCATCACATTCTATTACAGAGACTAGAACATTTAATTGGCATTAAAGGTACTGCACTAAGCTGGTTTAAATCCTATTTATCAGATCGATATCAGTTTGTACACGTTAATGATGAATCCTCTATGCACGCCAAAGTTAGTCACGGAGTTCCACAAGGTTCTGTGCTTGGACCAATTCTATTTACCTTGTATATGCTTCCTTTAGGCAATATTATTAGGAAGCACTCCATAAATTTTCATTGTTATGCAGATGATACCCAATTATATTTATCGATCAAGCCAGATGAAACCAATCAATTAGCTAAACTTCAAGCATGCCTTAAGGACATAAAAACCTGGATGACCTGCAATTTTCTGATGTTAAACTCAGACAAAACCGAAGTTATTGTACTTGGCCCCGAACACCTTCGAAACACATTATCTAAAGATATAGTTTCTCTAGATGGCATTGCCCTGGCCTCCAGCGAAACCGTAAGGAATCTTGGAGTTATCTTTGATCAGGATATGTCCTTTAACTCCCAAATAAAACAAACTTCAAGAACTGCCTTTTTTCATTTACGTAACATTGCAAAAATCAGGCACATCCTATCTCAAAAAGATGCAGAAAAACTGAGTCCATGCATTTGTTACGTCTAGGCTGGACTACTGCAACTCTCTATTATCAGGCTGCCCCAATAAATCCCTTAAGACTCTCCAGCTGATTCAGAATGCTGCGGCACGTTTACTGACAAGAACCAGAAAAAGAGAACATATTTCTCCAATATTAGCTTCTCTACACTGGCTCCCTGTAAAATCCAGAATAGAATTTAAAATCCTTCTCCTCACCTTCAAAGCCCTAAATGGTCAGGCACCATCATATCTTAAAGAGCTCATAGTACCCTATTACCCCACTAGAGCACTGCGCTCCCAGAATGCAGGGTTCCTTGTGGTTCCTAGAGTCTCTAAAAGTAGAATGGGAGCCAGAGCCTTCAGCTATCAAGCTCCTCTCCTGTGGAACCAGATCCCAGTTTGTGTACGGGAGGCGGACAACCTCCTCACATTTAAGAGTAGGCTTAAGACTTTCCTCTTTGATAAAGCTTATAGTAGGGCTGACTCAGGTGACCCCTGAGCCCCCCCTTAGTTATGCTGCTATAGGCCTAGACTGCCGGGGGACTTCCTATGATGCACTGAGCTCCTTTCTCCTCCTCTTCCTCTCCATCTGTACGCCCTCATATCCCATCAATGCTTGTTATTAATTCAACTTCTTCCCGTAGTTGTGTGCTTTCTCTCCTCTCTCTCTCTCCCTCCCTTCTGTTGCTTTCTGCAGGTGTTTCTGCCTCTGGAGCTGTGGAGGTCTGGGTCTGTGGTTGCTGCCGCCTGCTGCCCCCGTGCTCCTGCTCTGCACCCGCTGCTGCTATTGCTGTTGTTGCTCTTGTTATTAGTGTTGCTATTATGGTGTTGCTCTTAGTGTTGTTTCTGTTGGTGTTAACATCAATGCCATTACCATATCTATTGCCTTACATCCCTATGTGGAACTGTATTGTGCTGCTGTATGTTCTCTTTCCTCCTGCTCTCTCTCTCCCGCTCCCCCCCTCCCCCTTCAACCCAACCGGTCGAGGCAGATGACCGCCCACCTTGAGCCTGGTTCTGCTCAAGGTTTCTACCTGTTAAAAGGGAGTTTTTCCTTGCCACTGTCGCATAGTGCTTGCTCATGGTGGGAACTGTTGGGTCTCTGTAAATATAAAGAGTCGGTCTAGACTTGCTCTATTCGAAAAAGTGCCCTGAGATAACTTTGTTATGATATGGCGCTATATAAATAAAACTGAATTGAATTGAATTGAATATATATATGTACATGTGTGCGCACACAAAATGCGTTGCCAACTATAATACTTTGGGGAAGTTACCAAATTGAGTGGAGCACTTTTTAAAACTAGCTGTTCCGCTTTGTGTTTATTTTTCTTGCTTCATTTTGGTGGCCTTACTGTCAGGGCACAAAAGGTGGCCACTGCCATTCTGACTGGTGCTCCGGATGCTCCCAATACCAGTGTGGAGCTGAGCAACAAGACTACATGGGAGTTTAGAACAGAAAAAGCCATGTGTGATGAATAGTAAAGATTCAGGGCTTTGCTGTAAACATTTGGGCCTTAAGCCCCGTAAGCCCGCCCCTGGCGCTGCATGGGGTAAACCAGAATTTTAGTTTGGGGTAAGGGCAGTATAGCTACCATTTAGGCACCAAGGTCATGTCCTCTATTTTTTCTGAGGAATTGTTAAAACAATTTAAACACACTATAATCAAATTTGAGTAGTAAGCGATTCAGTATTTCTCCACCAGAATCTTATTCCAGTGTTTAGAAATTATGTTGGTAAATAAAATGGTAACTCTTTTTTATGGGTGCGTAATTTCCTAATAGTTTGGACAACTCCAGGAAAGCAATGAATCAAGTTTATTTAAGTAAAAGAAGCACAAAATATAATTAAACATCCAACTAAATACATAAGCCCTCCATATTAACGTGTACATTATACAATGGCAGCACAAAGGATAATAAAACAACAGACACTTGTACTATTGCGTTGTTGCCATTATCGACCAAAGTCAATTTGAACAGTCGAATAGCCACCTTTACGACTTTATCCAAAGGCAACGGTCACCCGTTGTGAATTCTGGGTAATGAAGTATTTCTGTGTTGTTGTCCAGTCATGAAGCTAGTTAGCTTTTTGATGCTCGGAACTCTGAACATCAGCTCAGTAGATGTCTAATCGTGCAAAATGATGAATGGAAAGACAATAATAGTGACCGGTGCTAACAGCGGGATAGGAAAAGCCACAGCAGCGGGCATTGTGAAGCTCCAGGGCCGTGTGATAATGGCCTGCCGGGACCTTAGCAGGGCAGAAGAGGCAGCCGGGGAGATCCGACTGGAGACTGGTGCAGACACCACACAGCTAGTCGTCAAACAGCTAGACCTCGCCTCGCTCACATCTGTACACACCTTCTGTCAAGACATAATGAAGGTAGCTAGATGGCTTTTTTTTTTTTTTTACAAAGCAAATTTTGATTTCCAGACAGCGCAAATACAACCTGTGCCTGCAAAAAAAAAGTACGCCAAGCCAAACGTCAGTCAAAGATTGAAATGTGACCTCGCTTATCTCAAAATTCTGTAACTCAGCGTTACCCCACAAACTTCAACGATATATTTTCTGCTTGGCGAAATAACACACCTTGATTCGGTATACATTCGATTCCACAAATATCGCGTATTTAAGTACATTTTCAATTTCATATGGCTGCCATTCCCAGTATGTGTAGCCAGCAAACGTGAGACAAAAAGCTAATGCCAAACAGTTGTTTCGATATTTTAGTAAAATAGGTAATGCTCAGTGGATTATATGAATGCCGAATTAAAGAGCATCACACATCGATTTACAAAAGTACATTTGAGATAGCACGTGTTATTTAGTTATTAATATGTCTTCCTTGACAAATCAATAGAGGCACGTTTTTAATGTTTAGTGTTTTAATGTGAGTTCTCATAGCTTAGGAGTAACGGTACTTGTCATTGTAAACAGACAAGTTTAACAAGTTGCCTGTTTAACAAGTTTATGAATTCTCTTTCCAATATATAGCTAACTTACTGAATTATACATCACTGAATGCTTGAAGTTAATTAACTACAGCAAAATTTATGTCTGGTGGAAAATGAGCTGTTGTTGTATATTCTAATAATAGTACACATTCAGTCACCAGTCAAAATACTCAAACATGGCGTCTTATCAAAGAAAGTGCCCATTTTGTTTACAAGTGGCAGTTTTAGTTTCAAGTTCTTTATTGTCAACAATTATAGTGAAGCAGTTGTTGGCAGTGACATTCTTAGTTCTCAGGCTCCCTCCAACAATGCTCATTCAAATATGTACAAAAAAAGAAAATCGCACAGGTAAAGATGAGAATCTAAGACATAAAATAGTGCAGAAGTTAAATATAGGAATTAAATAAAATATTGTGTGTGGTAGACAGTAATTGCAAAATGAATAAATTATAATGTAAACGGGCTGTGCAGTAATGTAGTAAGTGTATATGCATAATGAGAACCGTTTGTACAGGTAATGCACATAAATCGATACCTGAATTTTGATATCTGCCAGTACTGATCCTATACCAGTGTTTAATACTTTTTACTGTGTGGAAGAGAATGGGATCATTCTTTTATGTGCAAGGCTTGACTTAAACTTTGCTTTCCTTGCAAAATGTAAGCATGAGTTGTATGATGGCATCCTCCGACAATTGTGGGGCGCTGTAGGATTGTGGCTTTAAGTTCCTCTTTGAATATTACTGTGTTGTTAATAAAGTTTAAAAAAGTGAGTGGTGGGTATGAGCCATAGATGTATAAACAGAACTAGATACAGTTTGAAATTCCTGGAGGAGATAGTAGGGACGCGGTCAGCATCTCCAGGACAGGCATGCATACCTTGCATTGCATTACCTATTGTAGTGACGGCCCTCATTTCCCATCATGCCTAGTGCTGGACTGAGTATTTTGTTAAGTTTGCTGTTTTATGTTCCAAATTGCGAATGTAGCTTTTTATTAGCGTTTGTAATGTGTCTGATCAAAACATGGTGGTTCATGTTAGTAACTGTCATTTTTGTGCTGGTTTATAGTTTTAACCATTAGTGAGGTGGCTGTTACATTTCTTGATTTCAGCTGTAGCTGCTGATGCATGACGTAGTACGTGCATGTAGATGTTATAAACATAACACACATTCCTGTCGTTTCCTCTATTCCATAGTCAGCTCCTTTGTTTTGCTGACGTTGAGATAGAGGCTGTTGTCCTGGCACCAAGATGTTGGGGCTTTGACCTCCCTTCTGTAGACCGTTTCATCGTCACTGGTGATCAGGCCGATAACAGTCATGTCGTCAGCAAACTTGATGCTGTTGGAGCTGTGGGTGGATAAGCGGTGTTGAGAGTCAGGGTGGAGGATGGTGGTGTCTTTCTGCACAGCCTGGGGTGTGCCCATCAGGAAGTTCAGGATCCAGTCACAGAGGGCGGTGTTAAATCCCAGGTCTCTGAGCTTGATGATGTCCTTGGAGGGCACAATGATATTGAATGCTGAACTATAGTCAATGAACAGCATTCTCACATATGTGTTCCTGTGTGTATATGTTAATTTACTGATGTCTGTCAGCGTAGGCCTTCTATTATTATATTTGAACACAAACTTGACATTAATATTTTGTAGGCTAACTGCCATTATTAAAGCATAATGTATAATAATAATAATAATAATCTTTATTTTTATAGAGCACTTTTCAAAATCCATGTTACAAAGTGCTTCACAAAGACAGCAAAATAAAACATTCAAGTCATAAAATCAAGAAAACGGATACCAATAAAAAAAAAAAAAAACATTTAAAGGAAATAAATAAATTTTTAACTCACGTAAAATCAGGGGAGTCACTCTGATAAAAGTATGTTTTAAGAAGGGATTTGAAGGAGATCACTGACTATACTGTATACTATACATTACAGCTTTTACATATTATGTACAACTGTTGTATGTTCTCAAATGCTGGTTTTACAGATAATTCAAGAAAGGAAGTCTTCAAAAGTCTGTACATGTATTTTAAACTCCCCTGTCCTCTGTGCTGCTGAACAGGAGGAGCCTCGGTTAGATGTGCTGATCAACAACGCTGGTATCTACCAGTGTCCCTACACCAAAACAGAGGACGGCTTTGAGATGCAGTTTGGGGTCAACCACCTGGGCCATTTCCTGCTCACCCACCTGCTGCTGAACCTACTGAAACGATCAGCTCCCAGTCGCATAGTGGTGGTCTCGTCCAAACTCTATAAGCACGGTCAAATTAACTTTGAGGACTTGAACAGTGAGCAGAACTACAACAAGGCCTTCTCCTACAGTTGCAGCAAACTAGCCAACCTGCTGTTTACCTGTGAGCTGGCCCGTCGACTGGAGGGCAGCAGAGTGACAGTAAATGCTCTGACTCCAGGCATAGTGAGGACTAATCTGGGGAGGCATGTTCACATCCCAGTGTTAGCTAAGCCCCTGTTTAACCTGCTCTCCTGGGGCTTGTTTAAGAGCCCTGAGGAAGGAGCTCAGACTTCAGTCTATTTGGCCTGCAGCCCAGATGTAGACGGTGTGCAGGGCAAGTGCTTTGCTGACTGTCAGCCTCAGGTTCTGCTGGACAAGGCCACTGACCAGGAAGTGGCCAGTAAACTGTGGGACATTAGTGAAGTCTTGGTGGGCATAACTACATGACATGTAAAATTAATTCAAGCATGCTCATCCAAAACAGGTTTACCATTACAGAGACAAGAGAATTGTCTGAAATCCTGAAAAATTCAAAATATTCAGTGCCTTGCTCTGCACAGCATAGTGTTTTACAGCTACAGATGCTTCATCCTCCATTCAGTGCTTCACAAAACAGTAAGATTACAGCATTAAGTTTCCTGAAGGTATTACCTGTCATATTATGGCTGTAGTTCACAGCACGGGGCTGACAGAAACATCTGGGAACATCTTTATCTTCACTTGTGTGATCAACAGTTGTACATCTGCTTTCAGTCAGTGCTGCCATCTTAATATTTTCAAATTGTAAAGATGACTGACAGTTCCCTATTTCCTCTATGTTAGTACTGTCTTTGATTTAGGCTGGGTATCGTAATGATCTTTCTTTTGATTACTTTACTTCGAGAAATATAAACAATATTCCATATGTTTTTCTACAAAACCCTGTTTTCATTTAAAGGCCCTCTCACTGGTTTGAAATGGGTGGGGGTTAGTTGGAAAATGTGATGTCACATTTTTCCATGCACCAATCACAATTTAGTTAAATTGGAATCAAAATGTCATGACATTGGATTGTCTGGTCACTGTCTCAAATGTAAATGCTGCAAGCAGCTGTTACAAGATCTTGCCCAAATAAAATAGCCTAAAATGGGCAAAATTACATTTTGAATCTGGAACTGTCTAATCACAAAAGAAGTACACAAGATTATACATTTGACCAGATATTTGATGTCAATTTTCAGTATTTAAGAGTTTCATACTTGCGCTGAGGAAACATTTGACGACAAGAAGTATCATCCATACCCAGCCCTGCTAGTAAACCCCACAGCATTGTGTATGAGCAGAGGTGACTGAGTGGTAAATGGCTGTACACAGTCAATGAAGTCATGTTTTATTTGTCCTTTGCATAAATAACAATCGAATGTAGGTTTTAAGTGGAACATTGACCAGTTTAAAAAAGTTACTAATTTTCAGAATGCATGGAGTATAAAGAGACTTGCTTCTTTATCATGCTTTTAACAAGTGATTTCATTCCCAAATAATAATGATTATTTGGGAATGAAATCACTTGACTGCTGAAAATAGAGAGCTGAGAAATGTGAGGATCTGCTGGTACCGAAAGTATTTAATTAAAAGTGGGGAGATTGAAGTTTTCTTTCAATCTCTTCAATGTTGCTCAACATAGAAACATGAGAATCTCCTAACCAGACTATAGGTTTATTTTCTGACCATCAATTTAAATTAGTTTAACTTTGTTTCAGTCAGTTTGGTACAGTGCATAGCTCTAAATACTACAATGCACAATGTTTTAAGAATTTTCTTAACTAAAGTGTCATTTTCTTGATTCAGTACAGCAATCTGTCTTACTTTAAGATTCGGATATTCTTTTCTACACAACCCTTGAAGATTTGTATTAGAAACAGTTTGAAATAATCCCTTCACTGGCAGATTTTTCTATGTGTTTTAAGAAAAAATGACTGGACTTAATAGTAGACATAAATGACTTATCAAGATGAGGATTTTTTGCAGTGGTCTTTTGTACTATTGATTCTCACAACCATTCAAGCCTTTCAAGTGCTCCAACTGTCGGCCACCTCATATTGTTTATGAGAAAATGAACACGATCTAAAAGCCTTCAGGTAAGGTAAGTGTAATAACATTATTATAACATTTCAGTCAGGCTTTAGCTGATTAGAGAACTTGAAGCATGGACAATAAATTACCCTAACCCATGTTAGGGTTAGGGTTAAATGATCAAGCTCTGAAGGACATCGGCACTCATAGGTAGGTCTGTTATTGTGCTTTAAACCTCCATAACCATGTACATAATAGAATAATGCTCAGCGACCTGCTTCATTTACAGACTGCCTCATTTACACACAGGCTCCAGGGGAGGAGGGGGGTCAAATTACTTCAGGGGTTAGTTAGGCTTCAGTCAGCCATGCTGGTTGCTCTGAGAGCAGTCATTAGCTGGGAATGTTTTCTCTCCAGGTCACCCACAGATAGAGCACTTCTCTCTACATGAAGTGGTAGCAAGACCCCCAGGATACATAATGACTTTCCCACCTGTATTCTTCATTAGGACATTTTCTGGATCATTTATCTAGAGAACTGGAAAACAAGATAGAAACTCAGAGGCAGCCTGCTTTATCAAATCCATCTCACACAAAATGCTCCTGGGGCATTTTAATGGCAGCTCCATTCTATTTATTTTACAAATAACTCCAATTAGTGCAATTACAGAGTTTAATGTCCTTAATCTGTGCAGCAATGTTGATAGGCACTGCAATGCTAATATAGATGTGAAGGCCTCACTCAGGCTGCGTATGCTTCAAGGTCCAACACATAATGGTTCAATTAAAAGTGCATTAAATCTGTCTTTTCCTCAGCTCCTGTTGGACAGACTGTGCTCAGTACTCAGGTCTCCAGCATAATCAACTCATAAATTGAAATAAGCATAAAATGTTCAGTACCACTACTCCTGTTTTAGAAGTCAAACTCTTCTCCTTTGATCTTTTACATTTTGACATACTGAGCTGTAATACTGCCTGTTTAATGTGGTATATAGCCACACTACTGTTGCAGCTGGAGGGATGACAATGACAATCAGTTGTCCACCACTTTGGTCCAGGCTGAAATGTCTCAACAACTATTGAATAGATTGCCATGAGATTTGGTTCAGACATTCATGTTCCCCTCAAGATCAATTGCATTACCATCAGGTCGAAATTTTAATTTGTCCAGTACTTTGGTTTATGACTAAATATCTGCAAACTAATGACATTCATATCATGACCTTCCAGCATTTCTTAATGTGTTTTTTCTTTCTGGTGCACTTAGGTAAAGCATAATCTCCATAGGCAACCATTCAAATCACACAAATCTTCTGCTGTCAATATGTTGTAAAGTTGCTAACTAATCAAACCTTCAGTGGGTCCAGCCATATAGTATTGTACAGGACCTGCAAGAATGGCTAAAATCAAAGCAGATAACCTGACCTTTAGTCCTTGGCATGGGTCACACTCCAAAAACACTGGATCCTACATTCCCCATAATGCAACTCAATAGCTTCTTATCATTTGACCATCTGGTACATCTTTCAAACTGCACAGTACCAACTTGTAACACAGGTAGTCTTTGTAGTCTTTTGTAGTCTTCAAGCCCAACCATAGCGTTGGCCGATCAGCAAATGGTTATATGAATCATTTTTGAAACTGTCATTTGTAATGGTTTTGGATGGTGACAAATGATGTCTTCCTGCCAAAATGGGTGTCAGATGTGGAAACAATTATATGGGTCATTTTGGAAGACATTGACAAAAACCTGTTTTATCGTTTAGTTTGGATGACTTACTGTAACAATGTGTATGGTGTTGGCTCACAAATGTTCTGGCCAACTATGGCCCTAAGGGTCAGGTTATGTTCGATCAAAGCTAGTAAGTGTAATGTGTTGTCAGGTTCATCTGCCTTTACATACAGCTGAGTATCATCAGCATAGCAGTGGAAATTAATTCCATTACTGTGTTAAATTTGGCCAAGAGGTGAAAAATAAAGAGAGAAGACCAGAGGATATATCATTTCTAGGCAGATCAGAGACTCAGGCGCAGAGAAAGACGCAGTACACGAGGTAAGATTCAAAAAAAGGTGAAGTCTTTACTTGAAAGCCAGGCAGTTATACATGGGTGATCAGTCCAACACAAGCAAACAAATCTAGAGAGGGAGTAGGCAAAATCAAAAAAACCTAAGAACAAGGCAAGACAAGTCCAAAAACCAAAGAGACTAACACTAGGAATTCCTGGAAAGCGATGAGCACACGGGGAAGAACAAAGACAATCTGGCAAGTGGACTCACTCTTGTCTTAACAGGCTTAACCTTGGAAACATGGAAGGTGGGGTGCACTCTCATTGTCTTCTGTAGCTGAACCGCTGCAGGGTTGACCACCTTGGAGATGGGAAAAGAACCAATAAACCTGGGTGCCAGATTGCAGGATTCCACGCGAAGAGGGAAATCCTGAACAGCCAGACCTTTTGCTCTACCCAGTAGCGAGGACCTTGGGTGCAATGCTTGTCAGCCACCCTCCTATAGCGACGGCACATCCAAAGTAGAGCAGCCTGACAAAGTTTGGTATGGTACATAGCTCAAAATACTACAATACCCATGAGCTTCAGCTGCCATTGCAAATCAGTAAGAGGCATAATCAGAGCTGTGGCAAATCAAAACGCTTCATCATTGCAGTTGGAAATGAAACACCATGCCACAGTTGCAAATACCATCTAAATTTGAGCTCTGTGATAAATATTCTGAACTCAAGGTTCAATTACAAACATTTTCCAGAACTGTCAACCATACTAGCTTTTTCCGCAGTATAAAAGATAACTGCAAAAATCTCTATCTCAAGAGTTTTTGTATATTATTGAGTTGTTCTGAACAGCCACAAGCTATTTGACCATCCAACAAGCAGTTCTGACTGGGTATACTGGGTATACTAACATTTGTATTTCTAATTTTTCAGCTGTTGATGTGTCAAGAACATTGTGACTGAGTGAACAGATTGATGTTTAATGGACAGATAACATACATAAAATGTATATGCTAGCATGCATAATGGATATTATGAGTTTCAAATTAACAAAATATAATTATTCAAAATCCATTGTCTTGTCAATGGGGTTTTGTGGAAATACTGACCATGCCTGTTTTTGTGTGGTAACGTCCAACATAATGTTTACAGTTTGAGGAAGTTACCTTGCAAAGCATTCACTGCGGTAATAATATCCACCCAGAGACCCAGCACATGAGGCTGCTCCACAGCCTATTGCTCCCCAATGACACGAGCCGGGCTGGTCTTACATCACAGATGATGTTAGACATGATGATGCAGCTGTGGCCACACAGCCTACAGCAACACAATTAGAGAGGGTGATGAAAATCTTGAAAGAATGTGTGAGAAGGTTATAGTTTTACATATCAAGATGTCAGGCTTAATAGTTTCATGCTATAACCCTTAGATATCCCCCAGGTACAGCTACAGCACTGCAGCAGTACAGACCTCTGGAGAGCAGCTGTGATTAAGGTAAGGAGCTGCCGTTGAATAGCATGACATTAAATATTGTGTATAGTTTAAATGTAGTCTCAGGATCAAATGTCAGAACATCAACAATTTCTTTTAACAAGGGTGTCCATGAGAGAGATATATCAATAATATGTCAGGTCTTGAGACTCTGATGTATATCAAAGTCAATTTTGAGCCGGTCTTAAAGAACTATACCTTTACAGATTATACCCTAAAATCACATATACTTCACATGTGCATTAGTGCTGGAATTTTAAAGCATACCATAGTTTACATAGTGTTACTGTATTTATTTCAATGTGTTTTCGTATATCCAGGAAGCCATATCCCCAGTACACAAAATTGCATCACTAAAAGAGATTTTAAAAGCAACCGGTGTACACAAAATTACTTACTTACTTAAAAAGAATACAGTGTACTTTGGATAATGTTTAGCCAAAGCGTAAATTATATATTTTTTCATTAAATTGCCTACAACATGCAACAGCTCTAGGATGGTCCTTTTACTCAGTGAGTAGTTATAATATCATCATGTAATGACCATGTTATTTGTGCTAAATGCTCACTCCTAATCAGTTTTAATATTAATTAAGTCTACTTGCCATATACACTATTGTGGTGGGTTTTTGGCTTAAATTTAGGAAGGAACAATGAATCAATGAGTAGGGGCAGTAATCAAGCAAGAAATTATACAAATGAACAATTGTCATCAAAGTCCTGCTGAGCGCAAGTCTGTTAGGTTTGCTTCATTGACTGAAAAGTCAGTAAAATATGCAGTGTGATACATGAATATTAAAACAATGTGAAACACCTGTGTTAAACTGACTGAAGTTCAGTTCTGCCACTTCAAAGCAGAACATTTTCTACAACTGTCCTGGTTAAAACTCATTACACCAACTAGTATTTGTGTACTTGAGTTCATGCTATCATTGTTTTGCGTTTTGTCTTTTTTGTTTTATTTGTCTGTTTGTGTGTTGTCATGGATAGTTGTTGTTCTTGTTTTTGATTATTATATGCATTGATTTTAAGATTTTAAACTAACATTTTAAAATGAGCTTCGGCCATATACACATCTGTAGTACATCGGACACTGCCTCTGCAACTGTCAGTGTTTCTCTATACTTGTCCCTTACAAATAAACTAATAATAATTAAAAAATAATCACTGGACTGGTGGTGAGATTGAACGATGGGCTGCTGGCAGCTGGATGATGTTTGTGTCATTAATGACAATACATCCACAGTAACTCCGAAGAAAAATGGATTATCACTAAGTTAGTATTACCCAAGTATTTGTTATGTCTTTCCATGTGGTCTTAAAGGTTAGGTGCCATTTTTTTAAAGTCTATCTTAAAGTGACAATAGACAACTTTTTTGCTTTAACTTATCATTATGAAGTAAATGTTGATTGCATAACGTAATGACTATAAAATAATGACACCATTGGCATCTAGACCTTTTTTCCTATAAGCATCGCTTTCACTGTGCAATTCTGTCTGCCCCCGGGTACGATCTGCCAGGGAAAAATAAGGCTCGATTTACAGCACAAAGGAAGCGGCTCAACTATTGCACTGCGCAACCAAAACAGAAGAGGAATAGGACTTTTATTTTCCGGTAGCTATTGGTAGCTATCCCCAGCTAGTGGAAATGACGGATGGTGGAACAACTGGAGTAACTGTGAAGAGGGAGAGTGATAAAAAACGAGGAAAAACAAGAGTGAACCTCGGACTGGCATTCACTCGATGAAGAGCTGCAGGACTTGAGAGGGTTCCAAACCGACTACTGGGTGTTTTACTCTGCCTCTATCGTAGCACTGAGATCAGGGATTCTAAAGGCTATTTCTTGCTTTGGTCCAGCCTGGCTACTGTCCAAAACGCTACCGCTAGCAGCCAGAAAAGAACCAATTCAATTCAGTTTTATTTATACCCAGCGATTTCCACCATGAGCAAGCACTAGACAACAGTGTTTTCTTCTACTACCCCCTCCACCAACCCGTTGTAGTTATTACTCAATATAAAATTAGGACAATGTCACTTTACCTCTTCTGTGAACATGCTTCTTTCTTCTCTTTTATTTCCAAAGTGGTGTTGATCGTTTCTTCACGGAAAATTGGAAACAAATGCAGAATGTCCTGTGTTGTTGGTAGTAGCTAGGCTCTGAGGGAAACTGAAAGTGATCCACTTGACTTTGCGACAATAATACCACTTGGAAACGCTAGGGGGGTGAACGCTGAAAAGTTGTCTATTGCCACTTTAATACAATATGTAACAATGATAATAATATATAAATACTCTTATGCCCATGTGTACATTTAAAGAGTTATTGTCCCTATAATCACCTCCTGCCCATACTGGCTGCTGTGAAGTGATTCAGTCCCCATTCTGTGTTGAGCTGCAGCAGAGGGATAGAAGGTTCAGGAATAAATGACCTATTGGTTAGAGAAGTTGGCTTGTGACCAAAAGAATCTTAATTTGGTCCCTGGACCGGCAAATCTTGGCAGGGAAAGTGAAGGAGCAGAGCTTGCCTCTCCCTCATTACTACCTTTGAACAAGGCCCTGAACCCCAACTACTCGGGTGGAGCTGCTCAGTAGCCAGCAGGTCTGATGTAGTTATACAAAGCTCCTAATAATAAGAAAAATTAATTTCATAATATAAAGAGTGGGTTTTGATTTCCATCTATTACACTGTAGGTGCTAGGGATCACTTCATGGCCAGTATGGAGAAGAGGAATGATTACAGTGACCAATAACTCTCTCAACTTACATATGACATAAGACAAATAAGAAAAGATCCAAACCTATTCTTTAAATCCTCAGGTTTTCAGTTACTACATTATGAAGTTTTTCCTTGAATGAGTTGAAGCACTAACAGGTCTTGACTCCAACATCTTCTACTTTCACCAGGGACAAAGTGGCACTTCTTTATCTGCGTCTTTCATCTTCTTTCCAAACGCCGGCTGGAGCAGCACCAAGCCTACAGCAAGCTGAAGGAAAACAGCCTGAGTATTTATTTTGGCCCAAATCTTTGCACATCCAAATGTGTTCTGTGCTGCTGTGGCCTTAGACCACCATGATGAACTTTTCAACTTTCCCCCAAGTCTATAACAAATTATTGTAAGTTTTGTTGTGTAATAATTACAAAGCTGAGATCTGAAGCAAAGTAATTGGTGAGTGATAAAGTACATATTTGGATTTGCACACAGAGAGATACTTTCTCTTCACAGTCAAGCGGTAGACTCTCAAGTTGACATGTAGGTTTATTGATATGGAAGAATATTGATGACAAAAGCTTTGATGAAGCACAAAACACATTTGAGTGCTACTCACTCTGCAAGTCAACCTTTGAGAGCAATATATTCAAAAGCTGATTTTTTTCCCTTGTGCAGACTTTAACTTTGAAAAAGACATGACCCTGACGTCCGGATGTGGGTGTGTCTTGTTGTAGCTTGCTAGACAAAAATGGTTGGCAAGTGACCTCTTGCAATCTTAAGTGCTCAGATGTTGCCAAAACAGCTGCAGAAACGTGAGAGAGCAGACTCAGAAACGAGCGTACGCATTTGGGATTGCACGGTCAAATCTGATTCTGCTCTTACAAATCCGTGCCTGTGTGCTCTCAAATGTTGACTTGCAGACTGAGTAGCTCTCAGAATTTGTTTTGTGCTCTTATATGTTGACGTATATTGATGACAAAAATCTTTTGTCGTCACTTCCATATCTTGATAGTGCAGTTACACACCAGAGATGTAATCAATAGGCATCATCTTTATTAGTTCAGGTGATTTTGAAACACAGTTCAAATTAACACAGTATATATACAGTATACGGCCAGTATGGAGAAGATAATTAGATAATGCAAAACGCTTGCTCCATCAGCTGAGAATAAGGAAACGTGTCCACTATGCTGTTTTAGTGTCTCATTTCATTAATTGCTTATATAACCAATTCCAACTCTGTGCATAAAAACACAAATCCTAAAGTATAAAAATATTGATGACAGTGAATAAAATACCCACTGTAGGAGCCTAAATGCAGTTTATAGCATGCAATAATTGAAGTTCATACATAAAATGAGTCATTTACATGGTTCATTGATTTAAAAGGAATTGGAATATTTACAGTATTTACAGGTTGATGTATTTACAGTTCATATTTACAGTACTGCATAAAGTTAATTGCTTTTTCCTTGCACTTAATATGTGGGTGGATAATTTAATTTATGTCAGATTTGTAATATTTTGGGAACAGGTGGCTATGATTGTTGCTTACTAGTAATTGCGCACCTTTAATTGCTTTTTTTATACTCACGAGAAGAGAGCGGGGGTAATCTGGGCAAGCCAAGAGTGGAACCACACAGTTTTTTGACCTCTCTCTCTCATAAACAATTCTTGCTTTAACTTTGATAACTTTGGAAATGGACAATTATTCTGTACAAATTTTTCCTTGTGTCGAAGTAAACTGTTAAAAGTGGTCCTGTGGATTGTTGGATGTGGATTATGACGAGGGAAATTGTTAGAGCATCAAGCTAACGCTTCATTCACTGGAAACTTATACCCACCATGCAGGTTTTTAACTTTAGGATGTAAACAACCCTGAGTGTGTGGTCATTAAAGTTAAGTACAAGTGAAAACTTAATATTATCAGCCCTACGGCTGGGCTGAAATAATCAGCATGTTGTTTGTTCCATGACTTTAGTCTGTATACTGATGCAACCCTCCAGAAAACCCTCTGGGCTCATCTCAGAATTAAGACAGCAGACTTCAGAAGCAGGAAGTCAACTTATTCCAAGCATAACTGATCCATATTGCATCCTTGGAAAATTACACACTTAATAAAACTACTGCAGGGAATAGATGGTTTAAAGCAGATTAAGCAGGTCTCGGCAGATTGTGGGCTGAATCAGTTATTTGTCATGTGGAGTACATTGGGTCGAAGTGCACTATTAAATTACATTACATTTATTTAGCTGACACTTTTATATGAATTAATTATTAATTATTGAGATTAAATAAATGGCATACTTTTATGCAAAGAGACTTACAATAAGTGCATTATCCAACCATGTGGATAAAACCCAAAAATTGAATAATGCCATTACATCAACTTCATCAAATATGCAGAACTGCTTCAAGTGCCTCATTTAGAAACAATAGGAGATAGAGCAACAGACGCAACAGAACCTGCACCACCTTCTGGGTGAGGAACGGACATATCCTCCTGACGTTACACCACAGAGTTCTGTTAGGAGAGAGGCCAAGAGTGCATTCTGCCAGTTACCAAACCAAACAAGCAAGAAAGAACCATGCCTAAAAGACTGAGAGATTGAGAGACTTATAAAAAGAACATGGGTTAGGCTGAATTCACACCAAATCAGGTGTTGCAGCGATTAGCACAGGGTTGTGCGGCGAAAAGAAAGCATGAATGGGATAGGAGTGCATAAAGATGGAGAGGGAGAGGAGGAGAGAGGAGCTCAGTGCATCATGGGAAGTCTCCCAGCAGTCTAGGCCTATAGCTGCATAACTAAGGGGTGGCTCAGGGGTCACCTGAGTCAGCCCTACTAAAAGTTTTATCAAAGAGGAAAGTCTTAAGTGTACTCTTAAATGTGAGGAGGGTGTCTGCCTCCCATACATAAACTGGAAGCTGGTTCCACAGGAGAGGAGCTTGATAGCTGAAGGCTCTGATGGTGAGGATATGATGGTGCCTGACCATTAAGGGATTTGAAGGTGAGGAGAAGGATTTTAAATTCTATTCTGGATTTTACAGGGAGCCAGTGTAGAGAAGCTAATATTCGAGAAATATGATCTCTTTTCCTTCTGATCTCTTTCCTGGAATGCACTCTGGATCAACCCAACTGGTCGAGGCAGATGACCACCCACCCAGAGCCTGGTTCTACTCGAGGTTTCTACCTGTTAAAAGGTAGTTTTTCCTTGCCACTATCGCCTAGTGCTTGCTCATGGTGGGAATTGTTGGATTTCTGTAAATATAAGGAGTCGGTCTAGACCTGCTCTATATGAAAAAGTGCCCTGAGATAACCTTGTTATGATATGGCACTATATAAATAAACCTGAATTGAAATTGAATTGAGCGTCTTAAGGGACTTATTGGGGCACCCTGATAATAGGCAATTGCAGTAATCCAGCCTAGACATAACAAATGCATGGACTAGTTTTTCTACATCTTTTTGAGACAGGATGTGCCTGATTTTTGCAATGTTACGTAGGTGAAAAAAGGCAGTCCTTGAAGTTTGTTTTATGTGGGAGTTAAAGGACATATCCTGATCAAAGATAACTCCAAGATTCCTTAAGGTGTCGCTGGAGGCCAGGGCAATGCTATCTAGAGAAACTATATCTTTAGATAATGTGTTTTGGAGGTGTTCGGGGCCAAGTACAATAACTTCAGTTTTGTCTGAGTTTAACATCAGAAAATTGTGGGTCATCCAGGTTTTTATGTCCCTAAGGGATGCTTGAAGTTGAAGAAATGTATAGAGTGCTTCCTAATAATATTGCCTAAAGGAAGCACAAGGTGAATAGAATTGGTCCAAGCACAGAACCTTGTGGAACTTCGTGACTAACTTTGGCGTGCATAGAGGATTCATCGTTAACATGTACAAACTGATATCGATCTGATAAATAGGATTTAAACCAGCTTAGTGCGGTGCCTTTAATGCCAATTAAATGTTCTTGTCTCTGTAATAGAATGTGATGGCCAATGGTATCGAATGCGGCACTAAGATCTAACAAGACAAGTACAGAAACAAGTCCTTTGTCTGATGCAATTAGAAGGTAATTTGTAACTTTCACCAGTGCTGTCTCTGTGCTATGATGCACTCTAAATCCTGACTGAAAATCCTCAAACAGCTTGTTGTTGTGTAGAAAGTCACACAACTGATTGGCGACTGCTTTCTCAAGGACCTTAGAGAGAAAGGGAGGGTTAAAACTTTTTTAAGCAGCCTAGTTGGGACGGGGTCTAAGAGACACGTTGATGGCTAAGATGAAAAAGTCATTGAACTTAGTCTAAATGTATATATCCCCACCAGGACTGTGCGTTGTTTCGCCAACAATAAACCCTGGATTACTCCTGATATTAAGGCTCTCCTCAAGGGAAAAAAGAGAGTTTTTGTATCGGGTAACAAGGAGGAGTTGAAGAGTGTCCAGCGAGAGCTAAGGAGGAGGATCAGGGAGGGGAAAAACAGCTACAGGAGAAAGTTGGAGAGTCAACTGCAGAAAAATAACACCAGAGGAGTTTGGAAGGGCCTTAAAACCATCTCGGGCCATATGGACTCCAAGCCCCGGCCTGCGGGGGATCAGAAGTGGGCAGATGACCTGAACGTATTCTTCAACAGATTCGATCAGGCATCTACCCCTCCCCCTGCCCTGTCTCCTCTGCAGCCATCATTACCATCTACCCTCCCTGCCTGCAGCCCCCCCCCTCCCTCATCTCACCACTCATCACTCCCCACAGCCCTCAGCTTACAGCCACTTAATACACCCACACCACAGCCTGGGCTGGGCCCATCTCCCCATTTCACACCCGCAAACACCCCCCATTCAGCCCCCATGCTCTCTACAAGCTCAACTGGACTGTTCCTCACAACATCCCAGGTGAGAAACGAACTGAGGAAGATAAGGGTGGGGAAGGCGGCGGGCCCAGACGGCATCAGCTCCAGACTTCTGAAGTCCTGTGCGGACCAGCTGTGTGGGATTGTTGAGCACCTGTTCAACCTGAGTCTGAAGCTGGGGAGGGTGCCAAAACTGTGGAAAACATCGTGTCTGGTTCCTGTGCCGAAGACCCCACACCCCAAGGACCTCAATGGCTATAGGCCAGTGGCATTGACCTCTCACCTGATGAAGACCCTGGAGAGACTGGTCCTTGTCCACTTGCGTCCGCTGGTGAGCCCATGTATGGACCCTCTGCAGTTTGCCTACCAACCCCGCATTGGGGTGGATGACGCTGTCATTTACCTACTTCACACATCCCTCTCTCACCTAGAAAAGGCTGGAAACACTGTGAGGATCATGTTTTTTGATTTCTCCAGTGCTTTTAACACCATCCAGCCCAGGATTCTGGGGGACAAGTTGGAGCACGCTGGGGTGGACCATCACCTGGCAGCATGGATCCTGGACTACCTCACAAACCGACCACAGTATGTGAGGTTACAGGACTGTGTGTCTGACACACTTCTCTGCAGCACAGGGGCTCCACAGGGAACCGTTCTGGCGCCTTTCCTGTTCACCTTCTACACAGCGGACTTCACCCATAACACTTCGAACTGTCACCTGCAGAAGTTCTCTGATGACTCTGCCATCGTCGGCCTCATCACCAACGGGGATGATGGGGAGTACAGAGAACTGACCCAGGGCTTTGTGGGTTGGTGTCAGCAGAACCGCCTCCAGATCAACGCGAGTAAAACCAAAGAGCTGGTGGTGGACTTCGGCAGGCGCAAACTCCCTCCACCTACACCAGTGAACATCCAGGGAACGGACATTGAGATTGTGAGATCGTACAAGTATCTGGGTGTTCACTTGAACAGCAAACTGGACTGGTCAGACAATACGGACGCTCTGTTTAAAAAGGGCCAGAGTCGTCTCTTTTTGCTCAGGAGACTAAGATCTTTTGGAGTGCAGGGTGCGCTCCTGAGGACTTTCTATGACTCTGTGGTGGCATCAGCTGTCTTGTATGGGGTGACCTGTTGGGCCAGTGGCATCTCTTCCAGGGATAGGAAGAGACTGGACAGACTGATTAAGAAGGCCAGCTCTGTCCTTGGATGCCCTCTGGACCCAGTGGAGGTGGTGGGAGGCAGGAGAATGGTGGCCAAGCTATCATCACTACTGGAGAACACTTCCCACCCCCTACATGTCACTCTTTCAGCACTGGGCAGCTCCTTCAGCGACCGGCTGCTCCACCCGCGGTGTCTGAAGGAGAGGTACCGTAGGTCCTTTCTGCCTGCTGCTGTCAGACTCTATAATCAGTACAACTCCCGGTAATCTACACTTGACTGTCAGTGTGCAGACTGTTCACTACTATACTTCATCTACTGCTGTGCATTATCTTCATACATATATTGTATTCATGATGTTATCTACTTCATATGTTGCTGTGAAATATTTTTCATATACATGTATATTATATATGTGCAATATTTTTATCTTATCTATTTGTTCATACTTACAACTGCACTCAGTCACTCTATTATTTATTTCTGTCTATACTGTGTATAGGACTATTTTTCTATTTTTCTATTTATTTTATTGTATTTCTATATATGACACTTTTGCTGGCTGCTGCAACGCTAAAAATTTCCCCGCTGTGGGACAATAAAGGCTTATCTTATCTTATCTTATCTTATGTATATTATATATGTGCAATATTTTTATCTTATCTATTTGTTCATACTTACAACTGCACTCAGTCACTCTATTATTTATTTCTGTCTATACTGTGTATAGGACTATTTTTCTATTTTTCTATTTATTTTTATTGTATTCCTATATATGACACTTTTGCTGGCTGCTGCAACGCTGGGAATTTCCCCGCTGTGGGACAATAAAGGCTTATCTTATCTTATCTTATCTTATCTTATCTTATCTCTTATCAGGTTTTACAGTTGTTTCTAAGGTTCCTGTGGTGGTACCAGCTGAGGGCAGGAAGTGCTGAATTTTGTCTCTAATTTTATCATTAAAGAAGCTCATGAAGTCATTACTACTGAGATCTATAGGAATACATGGCTCAACAGAGCTATGACTCTCTGTCAGCCTGGCTGCAGTGCTGAACAGAATCCTGGAGTTGTTCTTATTTTCCTCTATTAATGATGAGTAGTAGGCTGCTCTGGCATTACGGAGGGCCTTCCTATAAATTTAAAAACTATCTTGCCAAGACTAAATGTGATTCTTCCAGATTGGTGGAACGCCATTTCCTTTCAAGTTTTCGCAATGTTTGCTTTAATTTGCAGGTTTGCGGGTTATACCATGGAGTTAACCTCCTTTGTTTTATTATCTTCTTTTTTAGAGGGGCAATAGAGTCGAACGTCATTCACAGTGAGCTTGCAGCACTATCAACAAGATGATCAATTTGGGAGGGACTAAAGTTAGCATAGGAGTCCCCTGTTATATTGAGACATGGAACTGAATTAAATGCTGATGTAATCACTTTCTTAAATTTAGCTACAGCACTATCAGATAGACATCTAGTGTAGGAATGTTTGTCTAATGGCATGTAGTTTAGTAATAGGAATTAAATAGTTATTAAATTGTGGTCCGATAAAAAAAGATTCTGAGGAAAGACTATTCGATGTTAAATTTCAATGCCATATACCAAAACCATATAAATGCAGCACTAAGGCTATCATTATCCACATCCACATGAATATTAAATTCACCCACAATAATTAGGTAGGACTCTAGACCTTGAATCTCAGACCTTGTTACTCACTCTGATAAGGTCTTAGTTATTGGTATTTTAATGTTCGCTTGAATAAGGCTTTCAACCCTCTAAGTAAAGCCTTGTTGGCACTTATTGATTTGGCTTCATTCAGTTTGTACATGAACCCACTTATTGCAGTGGTAACACCCTGGACTTGGTTCTCTCCTGTGGGACAGAGGTGTCTGCCCTGAATGTTTCTTCTGTCTCGTCTGTGGTGTCGGACCACTTTCTAATTAAATTTGAAGCGACACTAGCCTGTCCTTCTAATGTTGGCACCAATGTTTTTACCACTCGCTACACTGGCCCGGCAACTTTAACTTTTGTGAACATTTGCCTGCAGTCCTGGCTCCTTTCACGACAGCGACAGAGCCAATTGTACCAGTGACTTAAACTCAGCCCTTTCTATCCTCCTGGATTCAGTTGCACCTCTTTCTACAAAAACTACATGGTCAAAGAGGTCTATACCCTGCTTTACAAATGAAACACGTGCTCTTAAGCAGGCCTGCAGGAGAATGGAATGCCAATGGCGTAAATCAAAACTGGATCTACCTCGCATGGCATGAGAGTGTATTTCAATATTGCTTTTTGACACTGTAGCTAAACGTACTCAAAAACAGCCGTCAGCTGCTCACCCTTTGTGGCTCATGATTTCTTAGACTTTTCTCTAGGAAAATTGATGACATTAGATTCAGAATAACTTCCTCATCTCCAGCTACCTCTGCAGAACCCGTCGTACAATATTTTTTTTGCTGATTCCCAGTTAGTTTCAGTTCTTACAAATTTTGAGACTATCTCTCTCAAAATGTTGTCTAAGGTGGTGTTAGTCTGGATGAAACACCTTTGTTTCATCCAGACTTGATTATTGTAACATTTTGTTGTCAGGCCTGCTGTGTGCTAGTACTAAAAGGCTCCAAAAGGTGAGGAATGCTGCAGCTGGAATCTTAGCTAAAAAGACAATTTGATCATATCACACCACATTTAGCTCCCCTTCATTGGCTTCCTAGCCATGTAAGATCAGACTTTAAGGTGCTTTTAATTACTTACAAAATTGTAAATGGCCTTGCCCCTTCATATCTGTCCAACCTCCTTAAACTTTAGATTCCATCTTATGCTCTCCGCTCTCAGAATACAGGGCTCCTGTCTGTCCCCAGAGTAAAACAGAAGTCAGCTGGCTGTAGGGCCTTTTCCTATTGCGCCGTCTTCCTCTGGAAGACAATTGACAGTTGACTGTTAATAGACAGTGTAACTCTGTTGGGGCCTTTAAATCCAAACTTAAAACTCATCTTTTCGCCTTAACCTTATATTAGCTCCTTATTTTGATTACCTTGTACCTGTTACCATTATTCTTCCGGCAGGTTGGACTCAGTCTCAATAAATCTACTGCATCTCTCTAACCCTCTGTCAGCTGTGTGCCTATCTCTCTCTTTCCTCTCTCTTCTCCTTCTTCCTAGTTTCTCCTCCTTATGCTCTCTTTTCACTCAGGCTTCTCTGTGCTGGACCATTGGCCATCCTGGGACCTCTCTCTCTCCCCTGGTTGTCGGTGCCTTATTCCATATGTTTTGGATCTGGATCTTTATCCTCCAGGAGATTCAGCCTCTCCTCTTGTGTCTTTCTCTCCCTCTGTGTGTCTGTCCCTTTCTCCTACCTGTGTGCATGGTGTGCTTGAGTTCTGCCTCTTGTGTGTTTGTGTAGTCTGTCCCCTTACAGGTTCCATGGTGGAGGTTGTGTGACTCAGTTTGGTGACACCTGAAGTTGCTCAACGTCCTCCTGGATTCATACTCT
The DNA here is from genome assembly GCA_005408345.1 of Macquaria australasica. NCBI lineage: Eukaryota > Metazoa > Chordata > Actinopteri > Centrarchiformes > Percichthyidae > Macquaria > Macquaria australasica. The sequence goes on from SEMN01001395.1 coordinate 25,274, forward strand.
TCATATGATAAAAAAAAAAAAAATGTTAAAATCTATTTATAATTTTGTCATCATGATTGTCCATACTGTAATTTCATTATGTTGGTCTATTCTGTACACATGACATCCATTGCATGTCTGTCCATCCAGGAAGAGGGACCCTCCTCTGCTTTCTTCAAATTTTTTCCCTTTTAAAAGGGTTTTTTGGGGCATTTTCCTCATCTGAATCGAGGGTCTAAGGACAGAGGGTGTTGTATGCTGTACAGATTGTAAAGCCCCCTGAGGCAAATTTGTGATTTGTGATATGGGGCTATAAAAACAAAATTTATCTGACTTGACTTGAACCCTAGCTCACACAAACCCTAGACCAAAACAGAATATAATGTAGAATATAAGAATAAACTAACTGATAGTTACCGTACACAGCACAATTTACTAATAGCAATGGTGAAATTTAGTAAAACAGAAAAGGCCAGAACAGTAGACTAACTAGATTATAGTCAACTGACACCACAAGAACAGCCTGCAATCAGATTAAAGTCAAGAACAGCACATAATTAGGCTAAATGATTTATTAATCAACACAGTAGATAGAGCACGGTCAAGCAGAGGAATGCCTATTTGAAAAGTAAATACTCTATTAATTCTAGCAGTACTGATGTAAGGTATCCCCAAAGGTGAGAATGCACAATGCACAATGCACTTAGCGGAGATTTCTGTCAGATTGTGCTCTGGTGAATGAAAGGTGAGCAGGAGCAAGTCTCTGAGAAGAGAGAGCTCATAAATCATCTGGAAGAGTTTAGTGTAAAGTAGCAGGAGAGTTACGCAGGGCCCAGGCAGCGCTTGTCTTCAGCCTACCACTTGGCCAGAGGGATTTGTTTGCTTTAACCAATCCAAACAGTCAGGAGAAGAGAGACTGGGTCTGCTCCTAACAGTCCCACCACGGGACTGTCCTTCCATTTCCCCCCTCTTTCTGTCAAACATACACACATGTTCCCTCACATATATTCTCTCAGTAGAGGTGTGTATTCTCACTAATATAAATACACTCTGGCTATTGTTAATACTATTACTTCAGCTAACTGTCTTCTTTTCTCTGAGTTACACTGTGAATGTAGGACCACGCATGTTGCATGTTGCATGTTGCAAAGGGTTATGTTGTGGTTTAGGTTGCACAGGGTTAAGGTTCAGCCAGGCTTGGGTGGGACAAAAAATCAACCCTAGCATTTTAGCCCAGACTGGCACACCACAATCGATCACACACCACCCACCATCACACTCCCCTGAATATGTATACCAACTAATCATGTGACTCCCTAAAACACTAGCCATGTAATGAGTATGAGTAGCAGTATTACACACTGGATCTTTTATTTTTTTTCTGCGTGATGCAAAATGTAAAATAGCAAAATGTCAATATTACACTAAATGTAATTAAAAACAGAATTGTGAAGCCTGCCAGAAATGTACTTAATCTTTTAACTTTAGTGTTTGTTGTAATAACATCTTTTTAATTAATTAAGTCTTTATATAAACAAAATTACATCATGGCATTTTACATGCAGTAAGAAAAAAGAATATACTTAGAAACTAATTACATAGGGTACATTCATCTTAAATATTATATTATAGAAATATTACTAGGCTATCTACATATGAAAAAGTATTTTGGTATGAAAACCCACATTTTTTATTTAACCAAGTACCCTGTATCATAAATACATGTCTGGCATTTGTAACAAACCAAACCGAAAAACTGGCACAGCTTCCCTGTACCAATATGACGGCCACGCTGACGCATCACTCCAATGAACAGCAGGGACCAATGAGATTTGCACATGTTTGGCACTGAGCCCAGAGGGGTAGGGGTTTAAAGATGTGCTTGGGCCAGCCCAGTGTCAATTAAGAAAAAAAAAACAATGAGCCCATCTACCTGTTTTATGGGCCGCTCAAAACCTCAAAACCTGTTGTGTTGGCCCAAAAGGTTAGAGCAGCCACACGGTATGGCAAGCCAGGGGGATCAAATGTCATCAGTCTGGCACACATCCCTTGTACATAAAATGACGTAAAATACGGCGTCCTGATGGTTTTTATGCCACTTTTAACGCGTTTTTATGTACAATGCTGCTTTTTACACCATTACATTTCAAAACGCCACTTTTTACGCGTTCAAACCTGGGGTGACAGAGCCTTTTCCGTCGCTGCCCCCTGCCTCTGGAACTCACTCCCCAAACCCATCAGAGATTGCACTGATCTCCCCACCTTCAAATCCCTGTTAAAAACTCACCTTTTTAAACTGGCTTTTAATGTGTGATCATGTTGTGTCTAGAGCCTGATTATATGTTGTGTCTTAGTGTTTAATGTTGTTTTATTGTGTCTTAGTGTTTAATGTGTCTAATGCTGTTTTATTGTGTCTTAGTGCTTAATGTAGTTTTTAGAGCTTGACTTTGTACTGACATCTATTTTATCTTGTACAGCGTCATTGAGCACTTGTAAAAGCGCTTGATAAATAAAATGTATTATTATTATTATTATTATTATTATTATTAAAACCTGTCCAAGACATGCGTTATTTACGCCGTTTTCTTGTATAGTAATGAGTCCTTGAGTTTTTGTAGTGTGTGAAGAGTAAAGCCTGACTAAAGCAACGCACTGATGAAAGATGCTTGCCACACGTAGGGCGCGGGCTGACACACGTCAAAATCGCGAGGGGCCAGCGTTCATGGCTCACCCTGGGGCCCTGGAGCTGGCTGTGGATGCGCTTCACCACCTCCAGAGATTTCAGGGGCGCATCAGCTTAGCCTTCCCGGCAGAGAGTGCGCGTTCTCCCGCGTAAAACTCGCCGAGCCATGGCCTATGGAGGACCGTGATTTTTTATTTTTATTTTTTTACGATTAAATTTAATATAGGGGGGGGGGCTTCAGTGTTATGCGCAAAGGATAGAGCCAGTGTTCATGGCTCACCCTGGGGCCCTGGAGCTGGCTGTGGATGCGCTTCACCACCTCCAGAGATTTCAGGGGCGCGTCAGCAGAGCCTTCACGGCAGAGAGTGTGCGTTCTCCCGCGTAAAACTCGCCGAGCCACGGCCTATGGAGGACCGTGATTTTTTATTTTTATTTTTTTACTTTTAAATTTAATTTATCGGGGCTTCAGTGTTATCGCAAAGGATAGAGCCAGCGTTCGGCTCACCCTGGGGCCCTGGAGGCTGGGATGCTTCACCACCTCCAGAGATGTCAGAGCATCAGCGGAGCCTTCCCGGCAGAGAGTGCGCGTTCCCCTGCGTAAAACTCGCCGAGCCACGCCACGGCCTGTGGAGGACCGTGATTTTTGATTTAATTCGGGGTGGGGGCTTCAGTGTTATCCGCACGGGATCACGCCGGTGCCCTGGAACTGGCTGACGGGCAGAGGGGCCCGTGCGTCACGGGATCACGCCGGTGCCCTGGAACTGGTTGACGGGCAGAGGGGCCCGTGCGTAAAACGTGCGGCGCGGGGCGACTATGGAGAACCGTGATGAGTATTATTATTATTATTATTATTATTATTATTATCATTATTTTTTTTATTTTTTTTTTTTTTTTTTTTTTTTATTATTATTCAGGGGGTGCTTCAGAATTATCTGCCCAGGATAGAGGCATTGTTCCTGGCTCACGTGAGGCCAACGAGGGCGTGTTTTTTGCCTCACGTGGTGGCCTGGAACGGCTCAATTATCTGCACGCCAAATGGCAAACGGTTTCACCTTTGTCTTTGGTCTCAGCCAGTCACAGGCCGTCTCCAGCCGGATTTGGAAATTCACTACGCACATAAAAGTGAAGTTTCGGCTTTGGTTTTTCTCATTTTCCGCAGAACACGCTGGAGGTAGGTTGTGTTTCTCTTCTCCCCGATTTCGATGGGAAATTGCATGTTTATCACAGCGGTCTAATCGCTGTTTTTCTTCAGCAATGACACTTCCAAAGAAGTCCTCCACCTGCCCTCTCTGTGTCAAGGCTTTTGCGGCACTGTCCAATCACCTCAGACGGACACACAATGTGGCGATCCTGGATGAGCGGAGGATTCTCCTCAACCACGCCGCCCGAAGGGTCAACATCAGGGACCTTGCCTGTTCGGTCTCGGGATGCACGTACAAAAGCACGAGACTGGACAGGCACCTGAGGGAAAGCCACCCGGAGCTCAGCAAAGAAGAGGCGGAGGTCCACTTAAATAGGTTAAGGAGAAATAAAACTGTCGCCCTCCTGGCTGCGCTCCGTGCCAAAACCCCCTCACCTGCCATGGTCTCTGGCTTGGACCTGATGGCATGAGAGGAGGGCGATGACGCGCATTTGGCAGGCCGGGTGCAGGAAGAGCCGCGGCCGCCGACGTGCAGCGACCCGGGATGCACGGAGAGGTGGAGGAAGAGCCAGAGACTGGTTATGGAACTGGCCGACCTCCGGCAAAAATACAGGCGGCTGTCACAGGCCGTCTCCTACGGATACTTCTCGGCGTTTGTGGCGTGCATCTACGGCCACCGTCCCAGAGTCCTGACCAACATGACGGTGGAGGAAGTGGAAGCCGTCATATATCGGGCACACGTCAGCGGAGACCCCCGTACTTACCGAGACCATGAAGCCCTCGGAGGACCGGCCGCCGGTGGTCTTCGCGGTCTCGGTAAGTACGGGGGTCTCCGCTGACATGTGCCCGAAATATGAGTTCAATCTGACGGGGCGTCTAAATGTGTTTTTTTAAATTTAATTTAATTTAATTTATTTATTTATGTATTTATGCCCAGGAGGCCACATCATCCGGCACCCCCGCGGGCTGCATCCCCCACGGGGCTGTCCGCTGCCTCCACCCGCAGGAAACCCTGTACCACCTTCATGACCCCTGGGACAGAGAGCGTAGGCATCGGTCTATTTTTAACCGTATTTTAAATTATTTTGTCCCGTATATAAAGTGGAGGCCTGGCCGATCTTGATGCTTCTCTCACTGGGTGTTTATTTGTTTCCTCACCAGATGCCGACAAGGAGAGCCACGGAGCGGTGCAAGAAGGTGGTGGTACTCATCAGCCCCTTGGGCGACAGACTGAAAGCTGCCCACGGACCAGCTGTCCGGTCCCGCGGGACCAGGAGAGCGGCGCTCGAGGGCCAGAAAAAATAAAAGACTCCAGCGGCAATAATGATACACAAATAAAGGATTTAAAATAAATAAAGTTTGTTTGCTTTTGCCGCTGTTGTCTTAGTAAATCTTATAAACCGTTTGGTCGGTCTCCTGCTTACTCACTTCACCCACCCTCTGCTGCCGTGCGTAATTTCTTCCGTCGGAGCATCCAGCCGTTAGCTTCAGTCTAACACAGCCACATCCGCGGACCAGACATCCACATACAGCCGTGCGTAATTCATCCGTCGGAGCATCCAGCCGTTAGCTTCAGTCTAACAGCCACATCCGCGGACCAGACATCCACATACAGCCGTGCGTAATTCATCCATCGGAGCATCCAGCCGTTAGCTTCAGTCTAACAGCCACCTCGAAGAGCCGACAGTCTCTACCGCGTAACTACTCCAACAACAACACCGCCAATACCACCGCCACCACCGAGATGTAACACCACCTTTGGGGCCTACACGCAGCACCTTGCCCACCGGTCGAACCGGCGGACCCACACTTAAGCACCCCACCCTCCACGCTACACACAGTTAGCCGCAGCCGCATGCGTTCCATGGTCCTGGTAGGCTCCATCCCAGCCGGGATCTGATTTGCCGACTTCCCTTACCCCCCTTGATCTAACATGCCAGAGGCTGTTCACCTTGGAGACCTGCTGCGGATATGGGTATGGCCTGGCGCGAGATTTACACCTTCTCCCCCGGATTTTCAAGGGCCGGCGGGGAGCTCCCCGGACGCCACCAAATGCGCGACGCTTTCCAGGGCACGGGCCCCTCTCTCGGGGCGAACCCATTCCAGGGCGCCCTGCCATTCACAAAGAAAAGAGAACTCTCCCCAGGGCTCCCGCCAGCTTCTCCGGGATCGTTTGCGTTACCGTTTCCTCTGGCTTCGCCCTGCCCAGGCATAGTTCACCATCTTTCGGGTCCTATCGCATGTGCTCACGCTCCACCTCCCCGACGGTGCGGGGCGAGACGGGCCGGTGGTGCGCCCGACCCCGCGGGGCCGGGATCCCACCTCAGCCGGCACGCGCCGGCCCTCACTTTCATTGCGCCACGGGGTTTTGCTTTTCACCCTCTGACTCGCGCGCGTTAGACTCCTTGGCCCGTGTTTCAAGATGCTTAGTAATATGCTTAAATTCAGCGGGTCGTCTCGTCTGATCTGAGGTCGTAGTCGAATGTGTGGGCTCCCGCCGGAACGGGGAAGGCCTCACGGTCTCTGGAAGATTTTGATGGGGTACGGCGCCACATCAACTCCCCCCACCACCGCTAGAGCGATCCTACCGGACTTGACGAGCGTGCGTCGCGGTCAGCGCGGAGACAGGTTTTGTCCACCGGCAGCCGCACCCGACGGGGCGCTCCTCCCTTTTCGGAGAAGGAGGGGGGAGAGAGAGATGAAGCCGTAACGGTAGAGGAAGGTGAGCCGGCAGGCCCACCGACCGCACCGGGCAGCCCCCAAATCAAAAAGTCTGCACTTGGGGTGGGGGACGGAGGCGACGGACGCCTGCGACCGACCCAGCCGCGGAAACGCGGAGGTTTCCGATTGATGGCAATGCGACCCTCAGACAGGCGTAGCCCCAGGACGATCCCGGGGCCGCAAGGTGCGTTTGAAGTGTCGATGATCGATGTGTCCTGCAAATGACATTAGTTCTCGCAGCTAGCTGCGTTCTTCATCGACGCACGAGCCGAGTGATCCACCGCTAAGAGTTGTCACAGTTTGTGTTTTCAGGGAGGCCAAAAGTTTTCAGCGACAGACCGTGTTGAAAGCGAGACAAAACCCCCAGATGCTCCATCCCGCTAAGGAGGCCAGAGCGGGGTAGGAGACATTGAATCCCCCAGCCTCCCTCCGAGGGAGAGAGTAGGGTTGGCGTACGCCGGGCGACCGGTGCAAAGTCACCGCGCCACACTGGGGGAGGGCGTTTGAAGAGGGGAAACCCCCGCCGGGAAGGCGCCGAGGAGAGAGGGAGGGAGGGAGGCCAGACCTGGGCCAGACCGCTCCTCCCAATCCTCCTCCTCCTCCTCCGCTGCCGGCGAGAGACCCTCGGCCCAAAAGATAGATTCAGATGTCCTGGTCGCCCGTCCCGCTGACCGGCTAACCGGCCAGCAGACAGACAGACAGACAAACAGAAAAACAACACGGTAATGATCCTTAGTGTGCCTGGGACGTGTGCTAGACTGACGACATTTGATCCCTCTGGCTTGCCATACTGTGTGGCTGCTCTAACCTGTTAATATGGGCGAAATGAAAAGCAAGAGGTTCCGCGACACACACGCGCTTCTCAAGTCGGTAGTGTGGCCCGGCCGTAATGTTGTCCAGTGAATTTGTATTTGAACTTTCTTCCTGTTACAAATTTTATAAGCCACTCAGTGATTGAAATCCCAAGTTCTGGGAGACAGCAATGGATCAGGGCCAAAAAAGAAGATTAATAATAATAATGATCATAATAGCTAGTTGGCATGTTGTACTAACTTGAATGGTAATAATATCAAACATCCATTTCCTAACTGGTGTATGAAGACTGCGAAGGTTTCTTTGTGTTGTTTCTTAGTTGTAGATGGAGGACAAGTGGCTGTAGAGCCTAACAGTGTGGGTATTCACATCACTGCTGCACCTATCTTTTTAGCCAGAGTCAGCCAGAATTTTGTACAGAGGTTCCCAGAGGATGAATCGTACCGACATTTCTTCTAATGCTACCACAAGATTGACATTTTTTGTTTTTAATATTTTAACAATCGTTCGATGGATTGCCATGACATTTAGTTCAGACATTCATGTCCCCCTCATAATGAATTACAATCACTTTGGTGATCTCTTCACTTTTCACCTAGTGCCATCATCAGGTCAACTGTACTTTGTGTTTAGTGTTAATTTGCAAATGTTAGCATTTTAATACAATAATAAGGTGGTGAACAAGCTAAACATTACTTGCTAAACATCAGAATGACATCAGCATTGTCATTGTGAGCATGTTAGCATGCATATAACTTCTGTTATGATTTGGCGCTATATGAATAATCAATGGCTGATCTTCAATCCATTTATGTACCTCGGCCCACAGTCCACCCCTTGCCAGGTGGTCAACAATTAAAGGATAAATCAGATGAATTACTTGGGTCTTATTTTCAAAGTTTTGTCCATCATTTTTATCAGTTATGATAACACTGTACTCACTAAAGTAATTTCTGAAATATGGGAACAAGTTACATGACAGAGATTGCCCTTGCAAGAAAAACAATAGCATCAGTAAGTTGTTCAAATGCCTAAATATGACGTGTTTATGTTTAACTGAAAAGGACCCCAGTGGTCGTGTCAATTATGCCTCTTGTCTGTAAGTTGCACCATAGAAGAAGACCATAGAACCATAGAAGTTGTTATGTTGGTGAGTGAAGCATGAGATGAGGGAACTGTTGACAACTTGACTTAACTACTAACTAACTAAGTTTAGAACAGTTTTCTTATTCAGCTTTGAAATCTGCAATCAGGAGAGGAGAAATCTCAACTATCTCTGTCACTAAGTCCTGCTCAGGATCTGTGGCAGTGATGGGGTTGCTGAGGGGAACACGTGAGAGGCAGTCTGTCATGACATTCGCACTACCTGGACGATACTGCATGTGGTACTGAAAACACATTAGCCTAGCTGACCATCGTGCAATTCTCATGCCAGCTCTGTTCATCCCTTTGGTCCTGGGTAGAGTGTTGAGTGGTCATGTGAGTGGGAATCTGTGTCCCCACACAAGTTTTCCATCTTTCCACTGCCCATACACAGGCCAGGGCCTCCTTTTCTATTGTGGAGTACTGTAGCACAGTAGCATAGCAGAAATATTTACATCCTGTTAGATCCACCTGTAGGCTACCTGTAGTTTGCAGATCACATTCGGATAGTTATGGCTGAAATAAACTTTAGTATGCATACCAACCACACAAGATACGTTTGTTAACAGATTAAACCTTCATTGCACAACATACAGCCTACAATCTAGCATAAAATACTACAATTACACAGAAAATTAGGATTTTCTACAAAATGTGATGTTTGTGGTCAAAATTAAGAGCCAATCAGCTCTTTGATCAGGCGACAGCCAGGCGTTTCCCATCATGGCCTGGGTCTTGCAATCGGTGGAGAGCACCTGCAGCACCTAGCTCTAAAAACTGCGGCCGCCTAGATCTCGTGATGTTATCGTTACCCACGTGTGCATGACATCAGAGAAAGTCGGGATCAAGTCGGACACAAATTTAACCGGCATACATTGTGCGGCGATCGCCATTGATCGATTCTGTCCAGGCCTGGCTCATCTTGAACAAGCCTATTGTTTGGGCAGCGTGAGACTGAATGTGAAAGCGTGTGTCTCACGCCAGGAGTTGGCAACACTGACAGTGATAGCGTACAAGGCTTAGCATCTGGACTCCCCATGGATGTCTTATAAGAACTGCATACGGCGCCGCCGCTCAGTCTTGCTTCCAATTCTTTCCAGTGGCCACTAGTGGTATTGCAGAGAAAAATTCCCCTGCGGCCCAAAAAGCATTTTCCCCATAGGCCTCTATTGTAAAAGAAAAATCTGTAAAACTGTTGACAGGACACCTCCAACTGCAAACAAGGACTCTTTCTATTATGCTTTTTTGATCCATGGAGGTTTTGTATTTGTAAAACTTTCCTCGAGCCTAGAAAAGCGATTTAAAAATCTGTGACGTCATCACAATGTAAAGTCTATGGGCCAAGCGGGAATGAAGTGTGATGGTCAACACAAATGAGAAGTCAGACAGCCAACAATTTATCCACATGATCTTAACCACTTAATTTGGAGGTCATCGCACCTGAAATGTAGGTAATAATCTTCCATTGTACTGGAAAATTGTGTGCACACAACTACAGTAAGTACAGTAGGTCAGAGTTGAAACAGGAAGTGTGTCTGGAAACTATGATGAATGTTTACAACAGACAGTTTGGGTAATAATCTTACTGTTCAGTTTTGTTTTCTCCTACAGACAAGTTTTACCAACCAAGGTTTGTTTCCAACCTGTCTGGTTAAGCGATCCCTGGTTACCATACCAAAAAACTTTTTAGCAGTTTGTATTGCTTTTAGGGGTAAATTAAGGACTGATTAAGGGTATTTTAAGGATTGTTATTTTATAGTATTATTTTTTCATTAACATTGTGTCTAGTGCAGCTTGAAATGATAAAAATAACCCTGTTACCATCCTTCAGCAGAGCAGCAGTAGTAAATGAGCAGTGTCGTGGTGTTCTGTCCGAGTCAGTGTGATGGAGCTCAGTCTTGGTGCCACCACATTCTCTCACACAGAGCAGAAATACAGAGCAGAGAGAGATCATGGCCTTGGTACTCGATCCCTCAGAGGTCGACCCTGTCAGCTCGTGCAGCACCTGAGGGACTGGATCTACCTGACTGATTGGACCGGGACTTAGAAGTTACACATTGTTAATATCACAGCAAATTGAGTCGACATCCGTGTCCCCTCTCCCCTCCCCTGCCCATTCTCCCAGCTCTTAAAGCAAGTTGTCTGCAGAACATCACTGCCTCTGTAGTTGTCAGAGTGTACTCAGACCCCCACACATCATGGAGGCTGTGTGAAAAATGAGTTCCTTTTCTTCCTCTGAATGCTCCAAAGCTCTGTGGACTGACTGATAACATCCTCCTCTGTTGACATTCACACACACAGCTTGTTCTCCTTTTTAATACTTAAAGTTTAGAATAGGACAATAGTAGGGCCAATACAACAGTGTCTCTGAGGTAAACAAAATGATAAAGCAGTGTGTTGGAAGTGGCTCAAAAGACAAGAAATGGAACCATATAACAACTTTCTGGCAGATTTACATACATTTTCTCCGTTCATAACAATGCTAAACATGTGGGACTGAAGAGAAATGTGTCCTCACTCAGCCAGTGACAATGGTTTTGATGTTGCAAAACTGTGATGTTGTGGCTCCCTCTACTGTAATAACAGGGAATGGCTACTTTGTGGCTGTAGGTAAGAAGACCGTTGTCATTTAATTTCTATGAAAACTCTGGATGAAACTGATAACTCTCCGAACAGAATACAAAATAGATATTATCACACCCCATCCACCTGCTATCAATTAATCATTCTTCCACATTGGAAAGACCATAATCCAGTCTGTTTTCTCATGGTGCAATACAGACCTGTTGACATGGAGCAGGCTTTATAATACTTTCACTGGACACAGGATGAATTTTGGGACATAATTAACACATTCCTATTTGCCTCTCTGTACAATGTACACTGAATGTCAAATTGACAAAATGACAAATTGGTCCCCATTGGAATACTCAGGTGACCCAAGTGCTTTAACCTTTACTTATTTATTGTATTTGATGTTACTGCTCCTGTTGTGACTGTTAGGCAGACAAAAGAGGCAGTACTGGGATATGTCTCTGGATTATGGTGGCTTTTGATAGGCACTCTGTCACTATTTAAATAAGTACGCATTTTAAATTCATGCATTAAAAAAATGGAGTGGAAACTTTGAAAATAAAAAAAAAGTTGAAATACTGCTGAGGTGGGAAAGTTGGTGCAATGATAAAAGCAAAATGCTATGAGTAGAATGTAGTCTTCCTCAAATTAATGCATAAAACCCCCCACAAATGTCATATTTTCATCCTGTTTTCCACATCGTTTTTGTTCATTTGAGGTTTGACTGGCACTCTTTTCATTACGTCATGTCAGTGACTCCTCTTTTTCTGCAATGGTTTAATGGCATCTAACTGGAGAATTAGCATCAACAGCTGTTTATCTACATGAACTCCTATTCACATAACAGTAGTGGATGGAAACGCATGTTCATTCGCATATGCGTTAAAGTTGGTTGGAAAATGTCCTTTTTAGTTGGATCTTAGTTGGTCTTAGTGAAGGGGGTGAGTACTAGCTGCAGCTCTACTTTGTTCTGTTTGTTAACTGGAATCACATATTGTACATACTCATGCTGAAGGTGGACCCATTTTGTTGGACTTTTTCCCTTGCCCCCTTTTTGATGAAAAAACAATAAAACTCCCAACAAGAAAATTCAGTTTCCAATCCCCCAGAGTTGTCTGCCATGATTCAAAACCCAGGCTGGATCCAAACTGTTAGGGAACAATTAAGGAAAGCTGTAAAGGAGAATTTATAAGGATTTAAGAAAGGACAACAATGGAATGACATAAAACTCACAACAGGAAATGTCTATCAGATACATTTATTACATACATTTTTATTCATCAAAATCTGTCAAGCACAGAATTAATAACATATAGGGCATCAGTGTATTATTTTAGATCATAAGACACTGTCTCAGTCAAATATCTACCATGTAGGTATTAAATATAACTTTATGAAGTAATTAAACAAAATCTAAACAGAACAAAGAGAAAATCAAACCATATAGTACATAAATAAAGGCTAAACTTTTCAGCTTCCTGTATAAGAACATGGGGGTGATTTGCATATTTGGTTCTGACTGGTTTTAGGGATTCAGCCTGGAGCTGAAATTCTGTAATATGCAATCATCCACCAAATTCCCTTTAAATCGCCTTCAATGCTTTACCTAAACAGACAAATAGACAAGGTTGAAAAACATAACCTCCTTTAACTTTGTTGACAGAAGTAAAAAATAAAATAAAAACAAAAGATTGTTGCTTGAATAATGAAGATTTTCTTCTGGGTTTAATCTAGTGATAGTTAAAATACAGTGAGCAGTGCAAAGAGCCCATAGAGTAGGGCACATGGGTAAGCCACCAACAGCTGTTGGCCCTCCATAGCCAGGGTGGAGATGAAGATCTTGGAGGCAGAGAGACTACACCAACAAATCCCTAACAAGGCCAGCACTGTTCCCAGGATGCCTCTGTGAAAACAAAAAGAGGAATTTGAAGCATTTTAACCATGAAAGCCAACCTGATCTGAACTCTAAAAGCTTCGTGTCATCTCACCTTTTTCTTTGTTGGTCCAAACTTAAACAGACCATTAATTTGCTCATTTGCTTATTGATGCGGATGTCGGTGCTGGTGCTGAGTTTGAAAGTGATATTGTGCAATGACTCTCAGTACAGTTTTTCATTGAGTTCGTGTAAGTAGGCCGACTTTACAATATATACACAACTATAGGCCTACAGTATGTTGACAATACACTTGGACCTCAGTTTGTAGATTAATAAAATGCTACGTAGAACTCATTACCCCACCTTCCCCCAAACTTCTAGCTTTGTTGCTCAGTAATGGTCATACTGTACCCCAAAATAACAGAATAGGTACCCGTTACTTAAATTATACCAACAGTATAAATTCTTTTTAAGTTCTCACATTGTTACCCCCTTATTCCCTAACTTCTCATTCCCGTGTACCTATATGTAGGCTATGTATCACGTACTGTCATGGTACACCGTTAGAACATATATTTACACTGAAAACTCAGGAGAATTACACTGTACATTACGGGCCGTAATATAAAATGTTACCAAAACATCATCAAGCTTATAATTCTGTGACCTGTGCCATCTTTTGTTCTCAACTACACTGACGATCTGTTTTGAATTTGCTACCACTCTGATTTGTGCCTCTGACTAGCTTCTTCTCAATGGCAACAACGGCCATGGCTCATGGGTATTTTTAGTCATTCGCCTTGCCAAAATAACAAAACATTCTCAGAAAGTTGAAATAATGAAAACTGTTGGTTACAACATAAACCTATATGATTGCTGGGAGAATTGTATGTTTCTATGTTGAGCAACACTGAGAATACTGTCTAAAAAACATTAATACAGAATACAGAATTGGGAAAAGCACTAGAGGGAAACAGACAAATATTTTGTTGTATAGGAGGTGCCGTTTAGAATGAATAAAAAAGTACAGGGATTGTAAGGCCTTTCTCAATACAGAATACAACAATTCCAACTCCCAAGACCATGGATGCTGACAGGCCGATCTCGCACAACTAGTAGGTCCTTAAATCTCAAAAGACATAGGAGCAAATTTCAAAGTCGACATTATTTTGATAAATCAACCACAAATTTGAAAGTTCTCACCTAAAAAAATCTCTGAAACTAAAAACTATATTAGTGACTTGATACAGTTGTGGGTGTGGCACATACCCTCCACCATCACTGCTGGTTGATGAGAAATGCATGCTGAAATATATTTTTCAACCCCAACATCACAACAGTCAGCTCCCAAAGCATCCTGGACAGAATGCAGAACCGTTCTTGCCTACCTGTGGACTGAGAATTTGAACAGTAGCCTACTTGGGCTGTGACTGATGATGTTTCACAAAAACTCAAGAACAGTCCATTTTAACCTTATTGTCCTTCAGAAGCCAACATCCAACCTATTTTGGGTTGGATGTCTGAGCTGTACCTTTTACAGCACACCTTAAAGATAAGTGCCTTGCTCAAGAGCACTTCAGCAGTTTGCTGGGCAACATGGTAGCCTTACAGCTAGGATTTCTGCTGGTGTCTGTGATTCCACCAACAACTTTTATGAACCCCCCCACGCCCCACACATGACCACCTGTTATCACATGACTTAAGTACTATACTGTAGGTCACATGAGGACAACTGAGCAAACTCTACAACATGATGAAGAGTGGTTGAGATCTGGTTGAAAGCTGAAATGCTAGTTAATGGACCTTAAGTTAAGATTATTTTGTCAAAATTTAATTTGCAAAGTCCCAAATGAACTTTCATGCTTAACACGTTTTGAGTTTTAACAGCCAACAAGTCACAAATAGAAACAGAAACAATACAGAACCACTGAATGGACTTACTGCAAAGAGTAGAAGACAGCGAATGCAGAGAGGCCCACCATGGGCAGGAGGCAGTAGCCCAGCACACTGGCCACACAGCCATAAGACACTGCCAGGGAACTCATCAGACTCAGCAGAATGTACATCCCAATACAGGCTGTAGCACTGGTCCCATACACATAACCAAAGTGGGCTTTACCTGCCTGATTATATGACAATAAAGAAATAAACAGAGACTTGTTAAACCTCACTAATGTACATATACAGCAGTGAATGCCGAAAGGGGTTCGTAGTAATGATCGTATACTCGGTGAGATAGGCAGTATCTTGTTAGCTACTCACCATCATTAAAGTGATCCCCAGTGCAATGCAGAAGACGATAGGACCTGTCAGATCAGTCTCATTCATAATGCTGCCATCTACAGGCTTAAAAGGGTTCAGCACTGTCAGTGTTTTCTGCCAGATGTGGTCAAAATTGATGCCAAGTTCTAGACAATTAACAGAAAGGATGGGAAAAAATTGCTCAATTCACAGAAAACAAATATTTGAAAATCCAATTTTTGTACTTGTCTGCATGCAATGCAAGCTCCTCCTGGTCATCCAGTAACTCTTTCTGATTGTTAGTATGGAGTAATAAGTCCCAGTGCCATGTGGCTTTTATTTGGAGTGTGAATACAGGAATGTTGCTTTCAGTGATTAGTTGGTTTGCCAGCTGTTTCCTGGGGTCAACACATATGACCTTGCTAGCTGGATTTAAACTAACGCAACATGGGTAGTTGATGACAAAAAGAAAACATACATTTGTTAAGCATCTAGCCCATAAGGAAGCAAATGTTTATTTTTACCCTCAAGCAGGGGAGGTTCTTCATCGGGAGAATCAGTTCCTGCGTTTCCCATAGTCCCAAAAGGCATTGCAGGTTGGTAGAACTCTCCAGTGTACTGCTGCTCCATGGAAAGATCCAGAGCACCCGGCATGAAAGCCTGTCCTCCACTGAAAACAACACAGTTGCACGAAAAAATATTCATATAACCCCCAAATGAAAGAGTATAAAAGTAGTAATGTGATAATGCTTTACATGCTTTCAGGGTAGGAAAATCTATACTACCTAGGTTCTAGGTGTCATCAATCAGTATGTTCAAGTCATTCTAGGATTTAAGTATTTGGTGTGGAGTACACTTTTTTCCAAAGCCTGCCACTCCTACCTTTACAGATGTCAGTGCGTTCCTACATGTCCTAGAATGCCTTTTGCCATTTTCACGGAGTAATGTGGAGTCCCCAGGAGATGGAGTGGTCTCCATGGCTCCCATTGCCATTGGCTAACTCAAATGCCCAGCGTCACAGAGCATCAGCTGCCCAGTACCACCGGTTGGCCATTCCTGCCCAATTCCTGCCTGATCTCCAATCGGCCGTCCTTGCCTACATTGTTGACCTCCGGGCCGACCCCCATAGTGGTCTCGTCTACGTCCCAGACCTCGGGCCGACCCCAGAGTGGTCCCATGTACGTCACAGACCACTGGCCCGACCTCCAGAGTGATCCTGCCTGTCTGCCCTGCCTCTTGGCCAATCTCCAGAGAAGTTCCCTCTACGTCGCTGACCTCCAGAGCAACCTCCAAAGCGACCTCCAGAGCAGGGCCATCTACATCTACTTTCCCTCCTTTCCCCATTACCTGACTGCCTCACCCATCTTCACACTTGTTCCCACTTCCCTCATCTGCTCTGCAGTTGCCTGGCCTTCCCTGCCCACCTCCTGACCTGCTTTTCATTCTCTCATCAGCCTCTCAGTTTATATACTGGCCCTGTTCCATTCATTCCCTGCCAGACCATCAAAGTTGTACCTCAGGCCTTTGCTTTCAAGCTACCCGTACCTGAACCTGAACTTGCCTGCCTGTCTCCTTGTACTGGAATCTGCCTGTCTGCTTGCCTGCCTATACCTGCCTGTAAGACTTTATTTTTCAATAAATCACTAAAATTAGCATGTCCAGCTCGTCGGTCTGCATTTGGGTCCTATTCCTTGCTGCCTCACACTCACCAGCCATGACAATTACAGTAAATGTGAATGACTTTCATTTCCACCTACCTTCTTTGTTTGTATCAGGAAACAGAATCACAACTTGGGAAACTGGTTAAGAATCTCTTTTTATCGTGCAGCAGACAGAATATTTTTACCTCCAGATGGTTAGAAGAGTATTTGAGGATTCCAGAAATACCTGAAGAACAACAAGTGTTTTGTTAAATGTGCCCTGTGGTGCTTTCTTGCGTAGTTTCTGTTTACGTGTGTGTATCCTTGAGGTCTACTAACATGTTGAATGCATTTCCTTACTCAAAAAGCAGATGTTTCGTAAAAGATTGAGATTATTTTCACCCATGTTTACTAGCTTGGAGTCTTCTTCACCACCTTTGTTGGTGCATTAGTGTGTTTCTGTTGACATTACTGCCACCTGTTGAACCCTGGAAAAGTGTGAAAAAACATGTATCGCGTGCACTGTGTGCAGCCGTGCATGGATGTGTGTCCTTGTGCATGTGGACAAGAGCTAACTAAATGGCGACCCACACTTAAAAACATTTCTCCATATTGTTAGTAGTGGTCAAAACTCCACAGGGAACCTTTAAACAACCTTCTGAGTTTTTCAGTGATTGGGGTATTTTTCAGATAATCGGATGCTTATGTGACTCAAAGGAAGTGGCAATACATTAGAGGCACAATTTAGGGCTATCCTCAAAAGTCTGAATACTTACTCGTTGTAATAAGCAGGGCTTGTGGTATCATAGTAGGCCACTGTATGATTTTGGTCATCTATGTAATATCCTGTCTGGTAGAAGTCCTGCTCAAACTGCTGGAAGTCCCCCATGCTAATCAGAAGAACAAAGTCAAGACAAAATAACACACAATACAACTGTTCATCAGAAACAGAAATAAAGTACCACTCCATTAGTGTAGGGAGAAGAACAGAGAGGCCTTCATCAGTACCTTGGCAATCACCTTCAAGGTAATCAGCTCACTGACTCTGTCACTAAATATAAAATATTTGTGGCAGTGCCAGGTCTTGTGCCCCCCTTACAAAATTTTACCCAGCATTTCCGAATTGCTTGCATTTTTACATTTTTATCAACCAGTACAATACAGGGGAAATTAGTAATCAAGTATCCAAGTTGAATTTTATCAAAATCACTTTGAGGACACGAACTGCATCTTTCTTTTCCTGTTTTTCTCATTAGTTTCTGTTCAAATACAGTACTGTACAAGTCAAATTTTCCCAACTGTCAATTTTAGACATAACATAGACAAGGTTCCTCTGCTTTATATAAGAGGAAATGCCCAACAAGTTGTATATTGTGTCCACTGGGTCAGGTGGTTATTTGCCAAATACAACTTGTTGGGTATTATGCCTTACGTGGTTGTCACTGACTAGCTATATCTATTACTGTTTATTGGTTACATAAATAACCCAGGTTCCATGCTTTTTAGTTTCATTGCTGCTGTCATTACCTACAATTTAATACTGGTGCATTGATTTAGAAAGATAAACAAAAACACCACATAGGTGTCTTATTAGCATCAGAGCATTCATGTTTCTTTATTGTTCCAAAATTGGATGAATCAGATTCTTGGACCTTGTTCACATCAGACATTTTGACTTGTCATAATAAGTAAAGCACAGGTGGAACTAAATAACATTAATGATGGCTGTGTCCCAGCAATTATTACAATGCAATACAGCAAATAATAATATTATTTGTGACACCTGTGATTCACAAGTCAGTAACGTCTGCTGTGAAAAAGGTCTATTCAATTATGTTTCAATCCTCATTTTCCCCTCTGGTCATGTGTGCCTCCCTGGGGGCCCGACCCCCAGTTTGGGAACCACTGATTATCAACAAAAAGTTAAAATGTTCTTTTAATTATTATGCAAAATGGGTTTGACTTTAATTAAGTCTGATTCTGACTGCCTCTGGCCCATGGAATCTAAAAGTATCTGTTCATAATTAAGAGCAAATAGGCTTTCAGGCCACACAACAACCTCTTCTTTTCTCTTCAATAAACTTACCTGTTTAGTCTACAGTACACAGCCAAATAGTGTAGAAGGCGTCCTTTCAGCCACTCCAGAGTTGTGTGGTGTTGTCAGGGCAGAGAATATGTGAAGCCCAGTCTGTTAAGGATATTCTATAAATAGCTGGCTATATTTAGACTGGTCTCAGGGATATGACAACTGCTCAGTCATATCAACATCAACTGCTTGATGTTTCTTTATTTACTTAAAACAACAAGCATTGTCAAAGTGTACAAATATACTGTATATGGTGGAAAAGATGCATAACATATTACCAGACATTTTTCACATCACCCTGGATTTACAATTTATTTTTATCACTTTATATTTTATTTTTACTTATTTTCTACATAGCCTTCATATTTGACTAGGAGCCCATAGCTTGGGGTAGTATTTGATTTCCTTTTAGACTGCATGTGTGATCTTTGTGATTTTTGCTTGTAGAATAATTAGTCACAATAGAGTTGCTTTTTTGATCTATTAAAATTATTGAATCCAGACAACAGGTTATACTGATGTAATGCAAACATTACATATATTTTCATATAAGTGTCAATCGGGAGATATTTTGGTACAGTATTCTCGTGTGTAAAGCCAAAATAAATGTGGCTTTTCAACTGTTTCACTATGTGTACAGAATGAATTGCTTTTGTACAGAGCTAACCAGGAAGCAGAAAAAAATAGCCTACTTGGTGTGGAAAAAAGAAACAAAACAAAAAAAAAAACTCGATCTCTCTTGTTTCTACGTGTAGCTCTTGAAGCAGTTCAGCGTGAAGTTGACAGTAGGTTACTTTCACTTATGATCGTTTTGGATAAAAGCGTCTATTAAATAAATGTAATGTAATCTAATGTAAAAAAAATAAAAAATAAAATAAAACGATACCTAAGGAGTACCACCTAACAGCGATGTATTTTTTACAGCTAAACATCCACCATCTGGCAGCGGAAGGGAACTTTCTAGCCGTATAGCAGCTGTTGAATGCTGCGGCAGTGTGCAGTGTGTCATGCGTTGCAACAATGTTGCGCAGTAGTGACAGTCCTCAACACCTCTCCAAGAGCCGGAAACAAAACAAGTCTGTCATGTGATTTCTGCTTGTGCCTCTTATTATATAGGTTATATTAGCTTTAAGGTGTTAAGCCAGTTAAATAAGAAGACAAAGAAGGTATGTAAACCCATTGTATTCTTGATGCTTTAATTTCAAATTAATTTAGGTTAACTTAGACAGTTGGTAGTTGATTTATTATAGGAAGTAACAGTTGGCTAAATATCACCAGTTATCTTGCTAATTAGCTAACATGTTAGCATGCTTTAAGTCACTTCAAATGAACCCACAGATAACTTAACAGACAGTCGAAGTTACTCTTCATCGCTGAGGACGTTTAATGGAGCCTGTTTTCTCCCAACAGTTGCCTAGCGGTCTGGATAACACGATAAAACATTGGCTACCATGGCTGACGTGAGTAACGTTATGGCCTGTCTGTCACTCTTCTTCCAGTTACCTCGTTCCAACTAACTCGTTCAAGAGTCCCTGCCCTTCTCTACTAGCACAAAGCAAAACAAACAGATTTTTGTGACTCTCATCTAGCAGCTAGTCTAACTTATTTTCTATCGAACATATTTTTCTTTGCAGGATTTGAAGAGATACCTGTACAAACAGTTGCAAAGGTGTGTATGATTGATGTTGCGTAATGTTAAAGCTATGTTCCATGTCACAGTTGACAGTGAAACTATCAGAATGGTGTTGAGTTATTTGTAAAATCTACTGTCTGTTCTCCATCAGCGTTGAAGGTCTCCATGCTATTGTAGTGACAGACAGGGATGGTGTCCCAGTAATTAAAGGTAAGAAACCATTTCTCAACCTTTCGGTCCTCATCTTGTATAATGTGCAAAATACTGTATGTACTCCTTTTTTATCCTGTCATACCATGGCTGTATGCATTTCCACTAACTTACAACCCCACAGCAAAGGGTAACCACACTGATCCATGGTATTATGGTCTTGTTGGGAGCAGTGGTATCTCATGTCGACTGTGTCACAGAAAATTGGTTTGCTTGACATACTGTGGACTACAGAGAAAGCACCATTTTTAATAGCCTTGCTTTTTGTAGTTCTGTGTTGCTTGTGTAACATACACCGATCAGCCATAACATTATGACCACCTGCCTAATATTGTGTAGGTCCCCCTTTTGCCGCCAAAACAGCCCTGACCCGTCAAGGCATGGACTCCACTAGACCTCTGAAGGTGTGCTGTGGTATCTGGCACCAAGACGTTAGCAGCAGATCTTTTAAGTCCTGTAAGTTGCAAGGTGGGGCCTCCATGGATCGGACTTGTTTTTCCAGCACATCTCACAGATGCTCGATTGGATTGAGATCTGGGGAATTTGGAGGCCAAGTCAACACCTTGAACTCGTTGTCGTGTTCCTCAAACCATTCCTGAACCATTTTTGCAGTGTGGCAGGGCGCATTATCCTGCTGAAAGAGGCCACTGTCATTAGGGAATACCGTTTCCATGAAGGGGTGTACTTGGTCTGCAACAATGTGTAGTTAGGTGGTACGTGTCAAAGTAACATCCACATGAATAGCAGGACCCAAGGTTTCCCAGCAGAACATTGCCCAAAGCATCACACTGCCTCTGCCGGCTTGCTTTCTTCCCATAGTGCATCCTGTTGCCATGTCTTCCCCAGGTAAGCGACACACACGCACCCGGCCATCCACATGATGTAAAAGAAAACGTGATTCATCAGACCAGGCCACCTTCTTCCATTGCTCTGTGGTCCAGTTCTGATGCTCACGTGCCCATTGTAGGCGCTTTCAGTGGTGGACAGGGGTCAGCATGGGCACCCTGACCGGTCTGCAGCTACGCAGCCCCATACTCAACAAACTGCGATGCACTGTGTGTTCTGACACCTTTCTATCGGAACCAGCATGAAGTTTTTCAGCAATTTGAGCTACAGTAGCTCTTCTGTTGGATCGGACCACACTGGCCAGCCTTCACTCCCCACGCGCGTCAGTGAGCCTTGGCTGCCCATGACCCTGTCGCTGGTTCACCGGTTTTCCTTTCTTGGACCACTTTTGGTAGGTACTGACCACTGCAGACCAGGAACACCCCACAAGAGCTGCAGTTTTGGAGATGCTCTGACCCAGTCGTCTAGCCATCACAATTTGGCCCCTGTCAAAGTCAGAGTCACATCCTTACGCTTGCCCATTTTTCCTGCTTCCAACACATCAACTTCGAGGACAAAATGTTCACTTGCTGCCTAATATATCCCACCCACTGACAGGTGCCATTGTAACGAGATAATCAATGTTCTTCACTTCACCTGTCAGTGGTCATAATGTTATGGCTGATCGGTGTAGATGACGCTGTGATTTGAAATTTTTCTTTTTCTCCTAAGCCCTTTTCAGACATGCAGTCTGTAATTATGCTGGATTCACCTGTCTTTTAAAGTGATGGCATTTTGTCATTCATACATCTTAATTATGTTAATGTTCCGTAAAGACTCAATTCTAACATGACAGGACCAGATAGAATTGCAATGCTGGTTTCCCTGTATAGCCTATAATACATTTCCTCATCATTTATAGACTAGAGAACTTTTGTTGTCCATTTTCTAGCCTAAAATCCCCCAATCCACAAGCATTGTTAAAAATAACAGGATGGTAGGTGGAGACTCGCATGCTATATGTAAAGCATAATATCCATACTGTAAGCAGTTGACATGAATAAAAATGGGATAAAATGATTTAAAACACATTTTCATAGACCGATCTGACATGAGAAGAATCTCCTCAACAACTTAAAAGTGGCTCATTCCCAGTGTTCCAATTTAACTGATTTTACTTTGCATCAGAGATGATGATATTGTCATGTTTATTACAGTGTTCTTAGAAGGCAGAATGCGACTTATGCATTTAGTCTCTGTCTTATTTAATTCTGTGTATTTAACCTTGTGCGTCATCAGATTGCTGTCATAACTTTTAAGGAAAGGTGAGTTAGGGGCTCATTCAGACATGAGACTTAAACATATATAAAATAATATATGAAAAATTGTCATCACATTTACATAAACAATTGTCTGTTTTAAAGGGACTCTATATTCCTATTTTTACTTGCATCAAAGTGACAACAGCCTCTTTCTGATCCAATCCTCTTTGCTTTGCCCTGCTCTCAGAGCTGCAGTGTAGTATGTTGCTGCTGAAAAAGGAACCTTTCGTGCTGCTGCTTTACATTAAAAGCTTTCCACCGACAAACAATTGGAAGGGTTTTATTGTGAAACAGCTACAAGAGGAGTCAATGTGATTATTCACCACCTGCTAACTTCTTGTTCAGTGTAAAAACTGATCTTAGAAGAGGGTCAGGTGACATGTGGTTGTAGCAGTTTTGGGGAATCTCAAACCTTCATCAGCATATCATTAAGGATCAATCTCACTGATCACACTCCTGTCATATTAACACCATAACCTCCCATGTCAGCACATGTATTAACTGAATAGAAATTTATCAGCACGCTCTGTGTTGTAAACAGAACATGGCTAAGTAGTTTGTTTGCCTCCAAAGGGAAGTAAAAGCAAATAAGTTACATTATGCATAAATTATTTTTGAAATGGATGGTGTGGGCAGAAAGGAGGAGGAGCTGCCATTCACTGTCTGGAGAGTTGTTAACATTGCTCCTGTGTCCCTGCAGTTGCCAATGACAATGCCCCAGTCCACGCTCTGAGACCTGGCTTCTTGTCCACTTTCGCTCTGGCCACAGATCAGGGCAGCAAGCTGGGCCTCTCTAAGAACAAGAGCATCATCTGCTACTACAACACCTACCAGGTCAGACGCAGGCTTTCACTAATGATTCCATGATTAATTAGCTATGATAGGTTTGTCTGATAAATTATGCAAGTTTTGTCCCTTTTAGTTCAGTTTCAACCACCTCCAAAATGCACGTGATGTGTTATGATTGATTATACATTTATTTGGAACTGAAAATCCTGAACAGCTTTTTAGATAAACTTGTAGTGATCTGCTTTTCCTTAAGTTTACCGTGTTTTTGACCTGACATGTCTGTTGTGTCTCTGTGCTGAATAGATTGTGCAGTTCAATCGGTTGCCACTGGTCATCAGTTTTATCGCCAGCAGCAACGCCAACACAGGTAAAATCTTTCAATGATCACTGTAATGTTTACTTCAGTCCACTGTAACAACAGTAGTTTTGCACTTTTCTCAAAGCCACACATACTAAAGATAATGAAACACAAATACCATTATGAATGAATAATGATGGGTTCCGATAGTGGTTCCATTTTAGATCCAGTTCCAAGTTGGTAAAATATTTGTTAAGCTCTACGGTCAACAAATCCTGCTTAAACATTCCAAAGTGTAGATACACTTCACCAAAGTCAACCAAACAATTACCAAATGCAATATTTGTGGGAGGGTACTCGCGACAAGGGAGGGAATGACGAAGTTCCTGCTTAAATATTTAGCTAGCATCCATCATGTTAAAGTAAGACGTTGTGGCATCTTTGATAACTTGAGAAGGATGAGTGTCGGCCTCAGACTACCACTGGTGTTACAACATATTCTGTGACCTGTAGCAGTACAACAACCATTTCACCTTCAGGTAACATGCTTATTTATTGTCTTGTCTGTTAGTATGGTACTGACCTGAGCAAAATGAATTTCCCTTTGTGACAACAAAGAACATCCATCAGTCCATCCATCCCAAAAATCAGCAATATATTTAGTGGATTTTCTGAATGATAAAGTAGAATTAATATTATTTTCACTGTGTTGTTTGTAGTACAGCCCCCAGTGAGGAGCAAACAGTTTTCACTCTCAGCAAAAGGAAAAATGAGTCAGGATAGGGTTAATGAATGTAACAGAGCAGTGACAAACTATGTGGTGACAACCCTACACCCTTAAAGCACAGTAGAATCTCTGTGGTTTCTGTATGATACATAAGTACATACAAACAATGGTAAAATATTCGATAAGGCATTTGAAAGGATTCTGATTTGATGAGCATTTGATAAGTGCATTTGGATTTGGTAAGTGGATTCTGAACTGGATCGGATTAGATAAAATGCTATCGTACTTCATCCCCAGGAATGAATCAACTTTAGGACTGGATGTTGTGTCCCAATATTTACTAAAATCACTACAAATAAGACAGGGCCTCTAGTTTCACTAGTTTAAAATAATGACCTGTGTGGGTTGTCCCTATCATGAACCTCATCACAGTTTAACAGAAGTTTATCTGTCAAATTTCAGAGGCTCTCCAGATATCAGGGAACAGATTTGTCTGTTACAGGCACTACTGCAGTAGTCAAAGCTGGAGTAGGTGGAATATTTATAACGCATCCACATCGGGATCACCACACCCAGTGTGTGAGATTCCATTGTTGCTGCCATGTTATCAGCCATTACTGCAAATTTACAGTCGTGAAAATAGAGGTCTAAAGCCCTGCCAGAGGCAGCAGTGTTTACACCCCACAATACTAAAGTGTTTAATAGCATAAACACCATAATGATGATTTTAGCTGATTAGAGCCTCACCAGTAGGACTAAATACTGTATATAAAGTTAGTCTTAGGGTGGCACTAGAGGAAAGGTCATGGAGTCAGAAGTGTTCATTTTCTGAGGAATAAGAATTTGCTCATTAAGTTTTATCTGCCTGCTATAGTCAGATTGTGGCATATCTTGTGTGCAGAGTTGACATGTGCTGGTGGTGTATCAGAAGAAAGGTCAGGGGGGTCACCACAGACCAGGGTGGGGAATTAGCACCAGCCACCAGCCAAATGCTGGTAAAAAGTGGGTGGTAGATTTCAGACACAAATAATGATTTACTATTGAGTGGCTCGGTGAATTTGAACATTTATCTGTCAGTGGCTGATAGATGTTCACATTTGAAAAAGTTAATTTCCACAGACATTACAGTTCATCCTGTGCTGAACATGCAGAGATATTTTCCACATGTGCTTCTTGTTTGTTGAGCATCTAGTTGGCCGGTGAAGTAACGACGGTCCACTTTGTGTGTCCTCAGGTCTCATCATGAGTCTGGAGAAGGAGTTGGCTCCACTAATAGAGGAGCTGAGGCAGGTGGTGGAGGTGACATAAACTCTGACAGACAGGACAGCCCTGAGCAGGATCCACAGCAGAATCACCAGTCTGGATCACATCCTGCTCACTGAATCTCTCTCTAATGGTACATTCATGTCCTGTGGGAATACTGTCTTGAGGTTTTTACAGTTCCAAGTAATGACTTGGAAGTGTTAACATCTTCAGACTGGTTTACATTATGATTGAACTTTCCTGTACACTCTTTGTTCTGTTGACTTTGCTTTCTGCCATTTTCTGTAGAATTTAGGTGCTCCTCATCAGCATTTTCACAGCAAGTCTGAATAAATGTTTAATTTTTAGCACCTAAAGTGGTTTTGCCTTTGTCACTGTTAAGGTTTTAATGTAAAAATACATGTTGTTCATATTGTAGTCTTAAGGTAAAGGTCAATTTCTCCATACAGTTTATTTAATTGACAAGTGTAGTCCAGTCATCCTTTTGTTGGAGGGTTTGCTTGAAACCATTTTCCATGTGATGCCTTTCCGGCTAGCAGCCAAAAGCATTTTTAAGAGATATTCATCCAGTGATATAAGTTACAACTTTTTTTTATGAGTTTTATGCATCTGGCCCCTGGATTTGATGCTATGTCCAAATTCTTCACACCATGTAGTTTACATATGGAAATATAAAAACATATGACAATAAAAACATTTATGTTACCAGCGTTGGCCGATGCTCTTCCTGCTGTTAAAAGTGTCACTAATGGAGCTGTACATAACTTTGACATTGAAATGTCAGTGTAGCATGTATGATTGGCAGTTTTAGAGGAGTGACTAGAATCCCTCAGTTGGCTGGTTTCATTTAAAATCATTTTCTATACTTGTCTACGTACATCAGTCTTCAGTAAGTTCTCATGCAATACTCAGTACCCACAGCTGAGGTGACTGCAGGACATGTGACATTCAGTATGACAGTATGAACACAGGTAACCGCACAACTTTGGATTATTGGTGCTCCATATATTGTAATTACCTATTATATCTTAACATGTAAGGTAAATTCCCTGAATCTCATCATCTCATGCTGACTTTTAAAATAAATGCTTAATTCATATAAATATCATTCTTTCATATACCGAATTTACAGTATTAATACAAAATTGGCTTTTCTGAGAGAATGAAATATGTTGCAGTGAGCCATTTTTTCTCACCAGTAGGAACCAGTGGGCTTGGAGCTAAGAGCCACAGACATGGTCGGGATGTCAGAAAGTATTGAAAGACGGACTAATACGTTGTTGGTTTTGGTGTTATAGAATAATGTTAGCAATATCCTTTAAGTAATTGTCAGAGTAAATATTCATGTTAAACATTCTAGGAACAAACATCCTCTGGGAATGAAAAGCAACAAAGTAAGGCTGCTAACGGGAAACTCATGAGAAATGAAGCATCTTTGTACTAAATAAATATGTCATAAAGCAAAGTGGAGTCACATCCAAGTTGTTAGCCTCCAGTCAGTACACTCAGGGAAATGTATCCCAGTGTTATTCACGCTTGAGTTTACTCTTTAAGTTTTGAAGGGTGCTGTTCTTCAATGTTCATCCAGCTGATGTGAAGTCTTCTATGAAGGTGGGGCTTCTTTCCATCTCCAGTGTCTCCACTGACATCAGTCATCGACCTTTTCTTATCTGGGACTGGAAACAAAGAGAGTGTCACTGGCTGCAAAAACTCAGAATGCAACTTAGTGAAATCATCTGAGCCTTTAAATACTGCAAGTTTGTTAGTTTTAAGCCAAGTCAACATAGGCTGCTGCCATCTTCAGAGCACTTGAGTTCAAGTCATCTTCTGCGACTTTGAATTGAATATATGCCCCACTGAGCTTTCCCTAAACCCTTCAAATTGGTTTGTAACATTATTAGTTTATTAATAAACTTCTCAGCATACACATTTGGACTAACCCTCCAGAAACCATTCTTTCTTCTAGTTTCATGTTACATTATTGATACTATGATATTGATCTATCTTTATTTTATTCTTCAGTATGTAGCAGATAATAGCTGACTGTGAAACTTCACTGGGATGGAAATGGGTAGCGTTCATCACTTAATGGGTCTGACATGTGTTGGGTAGTTGGAATCGTATGTTGCTTTAGTACAAACCAGGTCTGCATCTCTAAATATATGGAACTGTTGAGTTTTTAGGCATTGTACACCTTTTAGCTGAAAGGATGTGCTAGTACTGAGTGAAAGTAAATCAATGTATGCTTCATTGTCCTTCAATCACATTTAGGTGTAGGCTGCACTAAACTGACAACTGATTAAATAAATCTATGAACACATATGTGTGTTGTATCACGTATCATCAGTAGCAGAAATGAGAAGTGGAGACGATCACAGTATTGAAATGTTTTCGCAAAACAATTATTAACACTAACACACGCGCAATAACAGTTTAACTATCAACCAAATTGCAGCAGTGAGTCTTGCCAAACACGACAGGCACCAGGAATAGTATCCACAGACTAATGATTACTGGGTGTACTGTCTGACTCTAGTACATGGACCAATATGTCAGCCTTGAAGCCCCCAAGCTGTCTCCTCTGTATTTTTCAGCTCAACTCACAGGTAGCATTCTGTACAGGAAGTGACAAGGGCAGCATGTAGGTCTAGCTAGTGCCACTTGTCTATATGACTGAGCAGCTGTTGCTTGAACTAAACAGACTAAAAGTCCATTGAACTTATTTTTTTCCCTATAGCGCAATAAGTTTTATAACAATTCATGAACAAAGTATAAGTAAATCATTCTAGACAAGTTTAGTTCAAAATTTATCTCTCAGAAATGTAACAGGATTTTTTTCCCCATTCTTTCACAGTACACAAACCTTAGTACACGTCACAAAGATTCAGCTTTAAATTTCAAACTGGTAGTATCAGAGTCTTGTGCTACATACACATACTGCAATACAGTACAGCAGTGTGTTTTTTAACCTGAAGAGGATCAGCAGTTGAAGAAACATGGTATTTTTCAGTAATAAGGAAGTGGGTTAATATTACACAAGCTATATGACATATTACTTACTTTCTATTTGTTTGTACTGCTTAAAGCAAAAATCATCTCACGTTACTGAGTCATGAAGTGTTGAAATTATCAACTTTTCCTCAACCTGCCTTGTCTTTTTCTACTGAACCTCAATTGGTGATTCCCACTGTTTCCCAGAATGCTATTCAACAATCCCCATGAAAGTCAGGACCTTGCTATATGTCCAGAGATGCACAGCACATTATCAATACTTATTTAAGTGTTTTTCTCTTTGCTACACTATGATATGGAGTGAAGAGGGAGGCCCTCCAGCAGGTGTAGTTACTGGTAAAAATATCCCACTTCCTGCCAGCATTGTGCAAAACATGCAGCCTGAACAAACTCACCAGTTTCCACCTCAGGATCTTGATCCACTCGTCTGCCTCCACGCCTGTCTTTGCACAAATATAAAATGTTCTCTCAGGAAACACCAGGCTGTGGACACATAGAGATATGGAGAGTCACTCAAGGGAAAGGAATAAAGTTGTGCATTACAATATATTATCTAATTTTTACACACAAAAGTTGTGTGTGCACTAAAAAGTGGACACAGGACCAAACATTTGCTTTGTAATTTGCCTTTTTACAACCAGGAAGAGGACGCTCTTAGTCACTCCTAGTTGCCTGCTGGTTCTACTTGTTAGTCCACAGAATGACAGTAAACATCACAATCCAATTGCATTGCACAACTGATTTTGGAACATGTGTCAGTAGTGAGTCCATGACCTTGGGGCCACATCTGGCCATGATTCAGAGTTTTTTTTTTCATAGTTAGGATATAGTTTAGATAGGCTATGGTTCTGTATTCTGCTGTACTCTGATAAAAAAAAAGTATTAATTGGTAATGTAACTACTGAACACAGTCTCTTTTTTTAACCTATAAATAGTATGGAATTACAGAGTTCTTTCCATTAAACTTCTTGGAAATTATTCGGAAATTACTGAACGTAAAATAAAGAGTTAACATACCATCTGTGGGTTCAGTTTGTCATGCCCTGTGTTGCAATTGATATTGCACGTATTTTGTTTAGATGGCTCAGGTGTAGGTGTATTTCCCTTTTTTTTAACTGTAATTTTTTCATTAGTTTTTGAAAAGCTTGGTACATGGCATACATATATTATTGTTTCCAGAATACAGGAACATTTTTTACATTACATTATGGAGGCAGACTCCCGTACATAAATCCAGAAAAAAAGTTAACCAATAAATGAATAAATCCAAATGGAAAAAACAAACAAACAAAACAAAAACAGAGGGAAAACATGTCATACATACTGTACATACTACAGGATCACGTAGTCATTGGAAATACAGGTGGGTGTTGCCACCTGCTAGGCATCACTGCCTGCAGCACGTTCAGCGGTGCCCTTGGGTCAGCTGCAGGGTCATCAGCCGGGGGGATCACCAATCATCAACGTTTCGTTCCTTTAACCCGGTAAATCTCCTGGTGGCGGAGCAGTAGCCGTGACGTTGATGAGCTGACAAAGCCCCAGCACCCCACCTCCACCGGGTAGATAATGGTCCTCCAGCCAGCCTCCTGTTCTGAATACTTCATCCTCTTTCGCTTATGGGCAGCCTCAGCTCCCTCCTCCCATGGAACAGCATGCTCAATGAGGATGACAGACTTGGCAGACTTGG
Source organism: Macquaria australasica (assembly GCA_005408345.1). Lineage (NCBI taxonomy): Eukaryota > Metazoa > Chordata > Actinopteri > Centrarchiformes > Percichthyidae > Macquaria > Macquaria australasica. Next base: position 55,937 of record SEMN01001395.1, read on the forward strand.
ACCATACGACATTGTCAGGGTGGAGATATGTGGTTGTTATTTCTCTGGGGAACTGCAGTTGTGCACCTAGGTCAACTCGAGATTTGTTGGAGGCTTGCATTGGTGGTACTGCAGAGGGAGCCGCTCTCTTTGTTGCCGAACCACTGGTGGAGGTTTTGAGGAGAGGCCAGGGTGTCATATGTTTCACAGAGATATCTAGTTAGACCTATCTTCCATTTTAAACGCCTAGAACCCGTCCCAGGGAGACACCCCATCCTCCTGATTGCCACCTTTTCTACTAAGCATACATTCGTAAGATGCTTTTTCCACCATTGCACTAACCCATTCTTTTAGTTCTGAAGCCTTTATTTTCTTTCAGTGTCTTAAAATAACTCGACAGACTGTTATTATAATAACAGAAAATGCACACTTAGCAACCCCTAGCAACTTTTGACTTAAAGGGATTTCTGAACCAAACCAACTACTTAAAATTTCTAATACCTGGATTCAAAGTGGTCTGACCAAACCAGACAATTCCCATATACATTGTAGGAAAGTTCTTATTTTAGTTTTACATTTCCAACAAAAATTATTGTTTAACAACTTCAACTTCAAATTCAATTTCTTCTCCAAGGTCCATCTGCCATACTATATTCACATTAACAGACTGATTACTCAAGAAGGAGCCAGGTGTTTTATAAAATTGTGAAGCTTTGCGCTTTTTCCGTGGTAGTTCCAGATAGTTTATAATTATATTATCAGCCACATTATAAGACTCAGACATAATACAACTTCTTATCTGTAAGTACTTCCAGAAACTTCCTGTTCCTACCAGGTTAAATTGCTCTACTAGATCATTACATGACAGCAACACACCGTCCTCAAATAAATCACCAACAGTGCTTAAACCATGGGAAAACTACTGCTTCCAATACACAGTATTTTTCACAGTACAGATTGCAGGGTTTTGCCACAGTGAGGAGTATTTTTGTACATTATGATTAAGTTTGAACATTTTATGAATTCTGGTCCAGACATCTCTTGAGTGTAAAAGAAGTGGGTTTTTAATATTACGAGCAGTTTGAGATAGTACTAATATAGGATTGAATGGTGAACACTGCTTATGTTCAATATCCATCCAGGCTGCTTTATCCTCTGCCACATCCCAATATTTTGCTATTTTATCCATTTCAAAATATAAATGGTACAATCTAGGGTTAGGAAGGCCTCCTTTCTTATGGGCACATAACTTACTCAATTTAATGAAATTGCTTAAAAATAGTAAATGGTATTTTGATTGGGAGCATCACCGTAACAATTAAATTGGGAAGGCGCTACCATTTTTATAATGCAAATTTTCCCCCATAATGTAAGATTGATCTTCTATCACTTTCCTAAGTTTATTTCAATCTTTTGTAGTAGTGGGTTAAAATTTAGCATCGACATTTCCCCTGCATCCTGAGAAAGTTTGATGCCAAGGTATTTCATTCACTTGTGGACACACTTAAAGTTACCATTTTACCATTAATGGGAGACAAAATTTGGAAAGGGGCATTGCTTCGGATATAATTCAATTACTAGTATAACCTGATTGGATTGGATGGTGCCCATCAGATGTGGTAGGGATGCCAAAGGGTCAGATATCACTGCTAGAACGTTGTTTGCTCAAAGTAATAACTTATGTTCTTTATCCCCTCCCTTGACTCCTCTAATGCCAGGGCGAACGCTATTAGCAACTGCCAATTTCTCAAACAATTATGAACAGTAACAGGCTTAATGGATACCCCTGGCGTCTCCCTCTAGAGAGGTTAAAAAAGGGTGACACCACTCCATTTGTCATCACTGCAGCCTTTTGTTCTTTCTAACATTTTTACCCATGTAATAAAATTAGAGTTAAAGCGAGATAAGGTGGAGAACAAGAATCGCCATTCCACCTTATCAAAGGCTTTCTCGGCATGAAGTGAGATAGCGGTTATTATTATTATATGTTGTTAGACTGACTCAACCACATTAAGTGCATCAACAATCTAACATTGTCAGTCGAGAATCTACTTTTCATAAATCTCACTTGATTGGGGTGAATGATGCTTGGTAATACCCACTGCAGATGCATGGCTAAGATTTTGGTCTGAATTTTGCGAGATTGAGGAAGCTAATGGGTCTAAAATTAGAGGGGTCTGCTGCAGGAATTAGTGAAATTAAAGCTTCGTTAACAGTTGGGGCTATACATCCCTTCCTAAACATCTCCTGATAAACCTTTTGCAATATCGGGGCTGGGATATCTATAAACTCTCCCTTGTAAGTTTAATGATGGGTAGGTATTGGGTATGTATATACATTTGTCATTTCAGCCATTAAAAATACAGCTGAGTGTTTTATAGCCCCATAGTGACATATGACAAAAAATGCTTTCACTCCTGAAAAAGCCTTTATTTTCTGTCAGTTGTATTTCAGGCATTACATATTACCCATGAGGCTCAGTGGACATCGCTATGGAAAACAGTCAGCCAGATCCATACAATGTGGGTTTTTGCATAGCATATTCAGAAGACTTTGCTGCTGCAATTATTGCTGAATTCCCATAGCTTAACCTCTAACTTCACCCTTCATTCATGGCATTCATTCACCTGACACTGACTACTGCAGGAATGAGCTGAGGGGTACTGCAGAAACCCTTTTTGCCCGATAGAAAAATGACCACATTCCTGCAGGATGAAATAAGAAGACGAGGAGGAAGAACATTAAAATCAAAATCAGCACTTCCTGTTTGGATTGATAACTAAATGTGCAGCATTACATTGTGTAAAAGGTAGTCAGTGGTTGTAACCTCTGTAAAGCCACTGCTGCCTTTCAGCTCATGTGCACTTCTCCTTCCCTCCCCCTGTTTCCTTCTGTTGTTTAACTGCTCAGACTTCCCCTTTTTCGAACCACAAATGTCAGATTTTTCTTCATGGGGAAGTACAGCTCAGAAAGAACACCCCTGTGGACTGCAGTGCTGTGACTGATCTGAAATAGTTTTGGTTAGCTTTTTCTTCATATCGTTGGGGTCACCTGATACATATTGCACACATTTTGCTTTTGGTATTCGTGTCCATATTGCATCTTTATTTCTCTTTATTATATCATGTATGTTTAATTCATTTTGTGTGTGGATGTTCATATTCTGTTGTTCATATTCTGTTGTTCTAATTCTTTATTTTTAAAGCTCCAGCTAACAATTACTTTCATTATTGATTAGTCTGTTATTTTAAGGATTGATCAATTAATCAGTTGGTCTATAATATGTATCTATAATAGTACAAAAATGGCGATCACAATTTCCTAAAGCCCAAGCTGACTTATTCAGATGTCTTGTTTTGTCCGACTAACAGTCCAAAACCAAAATAAATTCAATTTACTATCATAGAAGACTCAAGAAACAGTAAATATTCACATTTGAACTGCTGGAACTAATGGCTTTTCGGTATTTTTGCTTAAAAATTACTTAAAGGATTAACTGATTATACAAATTGTTGCAATTTTTTTTTTTTTTTACCTGTTGGTTAAAATAACTGCTATTCTAAATCGTTCATTTCCTCTGCAATTCAACTACTAAATCCTCCGTAGGTTTTTTAACCATTGTCATTGTTGCTGAATGTTTTTATCATATCTTTTTATTGTGTTAATCAAGTTCATTTATCAATATTATTTATAGATTATATTCCACATTTGTATCATTATTGTTTGTTTGTATGTTACTGTGTTTTGTGTCCAACAAGCTGCTCCAAACAAATTGGCCCTAGTGGGATTAATAAAGTTGTTTGTATTTATTGTATTTTTTAAAGATACACTCCTTAATTTGTGTTCTGAAATGCCAAAATTTCCTCTCAACAGATTGATTATGTAACTCAACATGTGAAGGCATTTTCCTTCTTTAGGCTAAAGGTAATAGGACACAGTGGTTCCCCAGATCACATTTGGGTCATTTGTAAACCCAGAAGCATTAGGTCATATACTATCTCTTTCAGAGCAATAGTTCAGCTCTCTGTCTCTGTGTATAACTGGTCAGGGTGCAGCTGTCCTGACCAAGGTCGTGGGATATGGGCTGCACTTGGGCCCAGACTCCACATTGATATATTGTCTCCTCTGTGCCTCTGAGATATGCACTGAATGTGACCTGAGGTGACATACAACATGACTAACGTTAACTTAGGTAAGCATGGTTCCTTGTTTATAATCCAATACCCAATGGAATCTTAACACATCTTTAGCTGGGTGAGGAATAACCTTATTTGGATACGTAGTGAATCTCGTATGTCTGGTAAAGGGCTAAATACTCCTCTCCAGGAAGTAACCTTCAGAATTAGGTGGCATTACACAGTGTTCACTTGTACTACTGTTTTTTATTCTCCTTGATGAAGTCTCCTGAAACTTCATCACTCACGAGTCAACCAGCTTCCTGATTTCCATCACAGACATGGTGAGTTTAGCATGAAATTTCATTCCTGCCCATGGGATCAGTATGGCAGAAAATTCTCAACTCAATGTCCATTTGCTAGCTGTTTCTGAGCTTTAAAATGCATCTCACAGTCTTCATCAGTAGATAGAAATGGCTCCATTCTCATCATCTGACCTAAATATGGAACCTAGGTCAAGTGATGACCACTGAACCAAAACCAATGGCTGAATAAAGACCATGAGCTGTAATCGAAAGCTTTGAAAAAGCTAGAAAGTAGACCTTGAGTTGAGATTATTTTGTCAAAACAACATTTAGTGTTTAAGAGGTCCATGACTATCTCACAGCACAACACAACCACAGCATATTTGTAGAGGCTGACAGACCTGTTGATCAGTACTTCAGCAATTTGATAGTTACATAACTGAGATTTATAGCCCAAAATCCCCCACCCATCACTCCCTGCTGGCATTTTACCTCCTCACTGAAAGACAGGGCTGTGAGCAAGGTGTTTCAGCTGTAAAAGCCTGCTGGCAAGGATCGATTACCATCAGGGTAATATGGCAACTGCCCTGACCCCAGACCTCCAGGGAGTTGGTTGTTGGTAGTTAGATTACTTGCAAATTTGTTTGGGTATTTACACCAATAAAATACGCATCAAACTGGCTCCTGGATTATTACATACTCTTGTGTCTCTGTTTTATAGAGAAGCCCTGTGTCAAAAAAAAAATCTAGTTTTAACACCTATATTAATCGTTAATATTGTGTTCACATGGTGCATATTCATAATTCCTAAAACAGGTTAATCTGGCCAGGCCTGCAGGCAGCATAATGTCAGGTTCATGACTTAAAAGGTGTACCAAATCAGGCTGGCAGGTTAGCCAAACATTCAGAAGATCAACTGGAAACTAATAAATGGCACTATATGGCCTCCGCAACTTCTCGCTTGTCGCTGTGGGTGTGTCAACGCCCACAAGCTAGCCAGTAGGTTACTTGTTCGCAAACCTTGTGTAAATAAGCAACAGACCACTTTCTCCAACAATGGACATGACTTTGTGCCAAACAGCACTACCTTTTGGTCCTTGACACATACTATAGAATCACAGTGCAATACTGAATCATTGAAGTAGTTTTAATGTACTTAATGGGCTACAACATGAAAATCCATCAGAACTGTCCTTTAAATGCACACTTTGCTTGTATTCTAATTAATCAAATACCATAGTGTATGGGCGTAAGCCAATAGTCTGCCTCTACAATAGCTCAGTTTAGCTACAGAAAATAATTAAAGACACGTTACTTCATTTTAATTAAAAAGTATGGTTCCTATTGAAGGATGAAACAGACGTGTGGTTGGGTTTTAATTTCTACACTCCTTTATGCAAACTCCTTAATGATACACCCTCTCAGTGCTCTCACTGATTGACCATCACTTACCAGAAACAGTTGACTCTGTCCTGCGAGTAGTCAAACTGGACTGCAGAGCAGGCTCTCAAATCCAGGGTTCGAATGGGCTCCTCACACTGCAATGGAGACACTCTACAGCTTACACGTACACAATACAGGCTCAAACCCTCTTGTTTGTCTGGTGTGACAAGAAGTAGCTGAAACTTAATACAATTGCTCTAGCCACATACTGTGATCAAAAAGTTGTGAAATAGCACATTCAGACTCACCATTTTGTCTTTGAAGTATTTGAGTTCATATCTGTTGAGTGTGAACCACCTCTGTTTCCAGTTCTGCAAAAAGTTTTAAATGTGGATGT